>CAKXZU010000132.1:0-314124 GCA_936014575.1 Bombus lapidarius
CACCTCTATCAGATTGATATAAGGTATAACGTTATGAAGCATTACGATATAACGTTTAACGTTGTATAGCATTACGATATAACGTATAACGTTATATGGTAATACGTTATAACGTATAACGATATGTAGCATTACGATATAACGTATATCGTTATGTAGCATTACGATATAGCGTATAACGTTACGTAGCATTACGATATAACGTATATCGTTACGTAGCATTACGATATAACGTATAACGTTACGTAGCATTACGATATAACGTATAACGTTATGTAGCATTACGATATAACGTATAACGTTATATGGTAATACGTTATAACGTATAACGATATGTAGCATTACGATATATCGTATAACGTTATGTAGCATTACGATATAACGTATAACGTTATGTAGCATGACGATATAACGTATAACGTTATGTGGCATTATGATATAACGTATAACGTTATGTGGCATTACGATATAACGTATAACGTTATGTGGCTTTACGATATAACGTATAACGTTATGTAGCATTACGATATAACGTATAACGTTATGTAGCACTACGAGATAACGTATAACGATATGAAGCATTACGATATAACGTTTAACATTATGGAGCATTACGATATAACGTATAACGTTACGTAGCATTACGATATAACGTATAACGTTACGTAGCATTACGATATAACGTATAACGTTACGTAGCATTACGATATAACGTATAACGTTATGTAGCATTACGATATAACGTATAACGTTATGTAGCATTACGATATAACGTATAACATTATTTAGCACAACGATATAACGTATAACGTTATGTAGCATTACGATATAACGTATAACGTTATATGGTAATACGTTATGACGTATAACGTTATGTAGCATAACGATATAACGTATAACGTTATGTAGCATTACGATATAACGTATAACGTTGTGCAGCATTACGAGATAACGTATAACGATCTGAAGCATTACGATATAACGTATAACATTATGTAGCATTACGATATAACGTATAACGTTATGTAGCATTATGATATAACGTATAAAGTAACGTAGCATTACGATATAACGTATAACGTTACGTAGCATTACGATATAACGTATAACGTTATGTAGCATTACGATATAACGTATAACATTATGTAGCACAACGATATAACGTATAACGTTGTGTAGCATTACGATATAGCGTATAACGTTATGTAGCATTACGATATAACGTATAACGTTATGTAGCATTACGATATAACGTATAACGTTATGTAGCATTACGATATAACGTATAACGTTATATAGTATTACGTTATAACGTATAACATTATGTAGCATAACGATATAACGTATAACGTTATATGGTAATACGTTATAACGTATAACGTTATGTAGCATTACGATATAACGTATAACGTTATGTAGCATTACGATATAACGTATAACGTTATATGGTAATACGTTATGACGTATAACGTTATGTAGCAATACGATATAACGTATAACGTTATATGGTAATACGTTATACCGTATAACGGTATGTAGCATAACGATATAACGTATAACGTTATGTAGCATTACGATATAACGTATAACGTTATGTGGCATTATGATATAACGTATAACGTTATGTGGCATTACGATATAACGTATGACGTTATGTGGCTTTACGATATAACGTATAACGTTATGTAGCATTAAGATATAACGTATATCGTTATGTAGCATTACGATATAACGTATAACGTTATGTAGCATTACGATATAGCGTATAACGTTATGTAGCATTACGATATAACGTATAACGTTGTGTAGCATTACGATATAGCGTATAACGTTATGTAGCATTACGATATAACGTATAACGTTATGTAGCATTACGATATAACGTATAACGTTATGTAGAATTACGATATAACGTATATCGTTATGTAGAATTACGATATAACGTATAACGTTATATAGTATTACGTTATAACGTATAACATTATGTAGCATAACGATATAACGTATAACGTTTTGTAGCATTACGATATAACGTATAACGTTATATGGTAATACGTTATGACGCATAACGTTATGTAGCATTACGATATAGCGTATAACGTTATGTAGCATTACGATATAACGTATAACGTTATGTAGCATTACGATATAACGTATAAAGTAACGTAGCATTACGATATAACGTATAACGTTACGTAGCATTACGATATAACGTATAACGTTATGTAGCATTACGATATAACGTATAACGTTATGTAGCATTACGATATAACGTATAACATTATGTAGCATAACGATATAACGTATAACGTTATGTAGCATTACGATATAACGTATAACGTTATATGCTAATACGTTATATCGTATAACGATATGTAGCATTACGAAATAACGTATATCGTTATGTAGCATTACGATATAACGTATAACGTTATGTAGCATTACGATATAGCGTATAACGTTATATGGTAATACGTTATAACGTATAACGGTATGTAGCATAACGATATAAGGTATAACGTTATGAAGCATTACGATATAACGTTTAACGTTGTATAGCATTACGATATAACGTATAACGTTATATGGTAATACGTTATAACGTATAACGATATGTAGCATTACGATATAACGTATATCGTTATGTAGCATTACGATATAGCGTATAACGTTACGTAGCATTACGATATAACGTATATCGTTACGTAGCATTACGATATAACGTATAACGTTACGTAGCATTACGATATAACGTATAACGTTATGTAGCATTACGATATAACGTATAACGTTATATGGTAATACGTTATAACGTATAACGATATGTAGCATTACGATATATCGTATAACGTTATGTAGCATTACGATATAACGTATAACGTTATGTAGCATGACGATATAACGTATAACGTTATGTGGCATTATGATATAACGTATAACGTTATGTGGCATTACGATATAACGTATAACGTTATGTGGCTTTACGATATAACGTATAACGTTATGTAGCATTACGATATAACGTATAACGTTATGTAGCACTACGAGATAACGTATAACGATATGAAGCATTACGATATAACGTTTAACATTATGGAGCATTACGATATAACGTATAACGTTACGTAGCATTACGATATAACGTATAACGTTACGTAGCATTACGATATAACGTATAACGTTACGTAGCATTACGATATAACGTATAACGTTATGTAGCATTACGATATAACGTATAACGTTATGTAGCATTACGATATAACGTATAACATTATTTAGCACAACGATATAACGTATAACGTTATGTAGCATTACGATATAACGTATAACGTTATATGGTAATACGTTATGACGTATAACGTTATGTAGCATAACGATATAACGTATAACGTTATGTAGCATTACGATATAACGTATAACGTTGTGCAGCATTACGAGATAACGTATAACGATCTGAAGCATTACGATATAACGTATAACATTATGTAGCATTACGATATAACGTATAACGTTATGTAGCATTATGATATAACGTATAAAGTAACGTAGCATTACGATATAACGTATAACGTTACGTAGCATTACGATATAACGTATAACGTTATGTAGCATTACGATATAACGTATAACGTTATGTAGCATTACGATATAACGTATAACATTATGTAGCATAACGATATAACGTATAACGTTATGTAGCATTACGATATAACGTATAACGTTATATGCTAATACGTTATATCGTATAACGATATGTAGCATTACGAAATAACGTATATCGTTATGTAGCATTACGATATAACGTATAACGTTATGTAGCATTACGATATAACGTATAACGTTATGTAGCATTATGATACAACGTATAAAGTAACGTAGCATTACGATATAACGTATAACGTTACGTAGCATTACGATATAACGTATAACGTTATGTAGCATTACGATATAACGTATAACGTTATGTAGCATTACGATATAACGTATAACATTATGTAGCATAACGATATAACGTATAACGTTATGTAGCATTACGATATAAGGTATAACGTTATATGCTAATACGTTATATCGTATAACGATATGTAGCATTACGAAATAACGTATATCGTTATGTAGCATTACGATATAACGTATAACGTTATGTAGCATTACGATATAACGTATAACGTTATGTGGCTTTACGATATAACGTATAACGTTATGTAGCATTACGATATAACGTATAACGTTATGTAGCACTACGAGATAACGTATAACGATATGAAGCATTACGATATAACGTTTAACATTATGGAGCATTACGATATAACGTATAACGATATGAAGCATTACGATATAACGTTTAACATTATGGAGCATTACGATATAACGTATAACGTTACGTAGCATTACGATATAACGTATAACGTTACGTAGCATTACGATATAACGTATAACGTTACGTAGCATTACGATATAACGTATAACGTTATGTAGCATTACGATATAACGTATAACATTATGTAGCATAACGATATAACGTATAACGTTATGTAGCATTACGATATAACGTATAACGTTATATGGTAATACGTTATAACGTATAACGTTATGTAGCATTACGATATAACGTATAACGTTATATGGTAATACGTTATAACGTATAACGTTATGTAGCATAACGATATAACGTATAACGTTATGTAGCATTACGATATAACGTATAACGTTATATGGTAATACGTTATATAGTATAACGTTATGTAGCATAGCGATATAACGTATAACGTTATGTAGCACTACGATATAGCGTATAACGTTATGTAGCATTACGATATAACGTATAACGTTATGTAGCATTACGATATAACGTATAACGTTATGTAGCATTACGATATAACGTATAACGTTATATAGTATTACGTTATAACGTATAACGTTATGTAGCATAACGATATAACGTATAACGTTTTGTAGCATTACAATATAACGTATAACGTTATATGGTAATTCGTTATAACGTGTAACGTTATGTAGCATTACGATATAACGTATATCATTATGTAGCATAACGATATAACGTATAATGTTATGTAGCATTACGATATAACGTATAACGATATGTAGCTTTACGATATAGCGTATAACATTATGTAGCATTACTATATAACGTGTAACGTTATGTAGTATTACGATATAATGTATAACGTTATGTAGCATTACGATATAACGTATAACGTTATGTAGCATTACGATATAGCGTATAACGTTATGTAGCATTACGACATAACGTATAACGTTATATGGTAATACGTTATAACGTATAACGTTATGTAGCATTACGATATAACGTATAACGTTATGTAGCATTACGATATAGCGTATAACGTTATGTAGCATTACGACATAACATATACCGTTATATGGTAATACGTTATAACGTATAACGTTATGTAGCATTACGATATAACGTATAACGTTATGTAGCATTACGATATAGCGTATAACGTTATGTAGCATTACGACATAACGTATAACGTTATATGGTAATACGTTATAACGTATAACGTTATGTAGCATTACAATATAACGGCTAACGTTATGTAGCATTACGATATAACGTATAACGTTATGTAGCATTACTATATAACGTGTAACGTTATGGAGTATTACGATATAATGTATAACGTTATGTAGCATTACGATATAACGTATAACGTTATGTAGCATTACGATATAGCGTATAACGTTATGTAGCATTACGACATAACGTATAACGTTATATGGTAATACGTTATAACGTATAACGTTATGTAGCATTACGATATAACGTATAACATTATGTAGCATAACGATATAACGTATAACGTTATATGCTAATACGTTATAACGTATAACGTTATGTATCATAACGATATAACGTATAACGTTATGTAGCATTACGATATAACGTATAACGTTATATGGTAATACGTTATATCGTATAACGTTATGTAGCATTACGATATAACGTATAACGTTATGTAGCATTACGATATAACGTATAACGTTATGTAGCATTACGATATAACGTATAACGTTATGTAGCATTACGATATAACGTATAACGTTATGTAGCATTACGATATAACGTATAACGTTATGTAGCATTACGATATAACGTATAACATTATGTAGCATAACGATATAACGTATAACGTTATGTAGCATTACGATATAACGTATAACGTTATGTAGCATTACGATATAGCGTATAACGTTATGTAGCATTACGACATAACGTATAACGTTATATGGTAATACGTTATAACGTATAACGTTATGTAGCATTACGATATAACGTATAACATTATGTAGCATAACGATATAACGTATAACGTTATATGCTAATACGTTATAACGTATAACGTTATGTATCATAACGATATAACGTATAACGTTATGTAGCATTACGATATAACGTATAACGTTATATGGTAATACGTTATATCGTATAACGTTATGTAGCATTACGATATAACGTATAACGTTATGTAGCATTACGATATAACGTATAACGTTATGTAGCATTACGATATAACGTATAACGTTATGTAGCATTACGATATAACGTATAACGTTATGTAGCATTACGATATAACGTATAACGTTATGTAGCATTACGATATAACGTATAACATTATGTAGCATAACGATATAGCGTATAACGTTATATGCTAATACGTTATATCGTATAACGTTATGTAGCATTACGATATGACGTATAGCGTTATGTAGCATTACGATATAACGTATAACGTTATGTAGAATTACGATATAACGTATAACGTTATGTAGCATTACGATATATCGTATAACGTTATATAGTATTACGTTATAACGTATAACGTTATGTATCATAACGATATAACGTATAACGTTATGTAGCATTACGATATAACGTATAACGTTATATGGTAATACGTTATATCGTATAACGTTATGTAGCATTACGATATAACGTATAACGTTATGTAGCATTACGATATAGCGTATAACGTTATGTAGCATTACGATATAACGTATAACGTAATATAGTATTACGTTATAACGTATAACGTTATGTATCATAACGATATAACGTATAACGTTATGTAGCATTACGATATAACGTATAACGTTGTATGGTAATACGTTATAACGTACAACGTTATGTAGCATAACGATATAACGTACAACGTTATGTAGCATTACGATATAACGTATAACATTATGTAGCATAACGATATAACGTATAACGTTATGTAGCATAACGATATAACGTATAACGTTATATGCTAATACGTTATAACGTATAACGTTATGTATCATAACGATATAACGTATAACGTTATGTAGCATTACGATATAACGTATAACGTTATATGGTAATACGTTATATCGTATAACGTTATGTAGCATTACGATATAACGTATAACGTTATGTAGCATTACGATACAACGTATAACGTTATGTAGCATTACGATATAACGTATAACGTTATGTAGCATTACGATATAACGTATAACGTTATGTAGCATTACGATATAACGTATAACGTTATGTAGCATTACGATATAACGTATAACGTTATGTAGCATTACGATATAACGTATAACGTTATGTAGCATTACGATATAACGTATAACATTATGTAGCATAACGATATAACGTATAACGTTATATGCTAATACGTTATATCGTATAACGTTATGTAGCATTACGATATGACGTATAGCGTTATGTAGCATTACGATATAACGTATAACGTTATGTAGAATTACGATATAACGTATAACGTTATGTAGCATTACGATATATCGTATAACGTTATATAGTATTACGTTATAACGTATAACGTTATGTATCATAACGATATAACGTATAACGTTATGTAGCATTACGATATAACGTATAACGTTATATGGTAATACGTTATATCGTATAACGTTATGTAGCATTACGATATAACGTATAACGTTATGTAGCATTACGATATAGCGTATAACGTTATGTAGCATTACGATATAACGTATAACGTAATATAGTATTACGTTATAACGTATAACGTTATGTATCATAACGATATAACGTATAACGTCATGTAGCATTACGATATAACGTATAACGTTGTATGGTAATACGTTATAACGTACAACGTTATGTAGCATAACGATATAACGTACAACGTTATGTAGCATTACGATATAACGTATAACGTTATATGGTAATACGTTATAACGTATAACGTTATGTAGCATAACGATATAACGTATAACGTTATATGCTAATACGTTATAACGTATAACGTTATGTATCATAACGATATAACGTATAACGTTATGTAGCATTACGATATAACGTATAACGTTATATGGTAATACGTTATATCGTATAACGTTATGTAGCATTACGATATAACGTATAACGTTATGTAGCATTACGATATAACGTATAACGTTATGTAGCATTACGATATAACGTATAACGTTATGTAGCATTACGATATAACGTATAACGTTATGTAGCATTACGATACAACGTATAACGTTATGTAGCATTACGATATAACGTATAACATTATGTAGCATAACGATATAACGTATAACGTTATATGCTAATACGTTATATCGTATAACGTTATGTAGCATTACGATATGACGTATAGCGTTATGTAGCATTACGATATAACGTATAACGTTATGTAGAATTACGATATAACGTATAACGTTATGTAGCATTACGATATATCGTATAACGTTATATAGTATTACGTTATAACGTATAACGTTATGTATCATAACGATATAACGTATAACGTTATGTAGCATTACGATATAACGTATAACGTTATATGGTAATACGTTATATCGTATAACGTTATGTAGCATTACGATATAACGTATAACGTTATGTAGCATTACGATATAACGTATAACGTTATGTAGCATTACGATATAACGTATAACGTTATATAGTATTACGTTATAACGTATAACGTTATGTATCATAACGATATAACGTATAACGTTATGTAGCATTACGATATAACGTATAACGTTGTATGGTAATACGTTATAACGTACAACGTTATGTATCATAACGATATAACGTATAACGTTATGTAGCATTACGATATAACGTATAACGTTATATGGTAATACGTTATATCGTATAACGTTATGTAGCATTACGATATAACGTATAACGTTATGTAGCATAACGATAGAACGTAGAACGTTATGTAGCATTACGATATAACGTATAACATTATGTAGCATAACGATATAACGTATAACGTTATGTAGCATTACGATATAACGTATAACGTTATATGGTAATACGTTATAACGTATAACGTTATGTAGCATTACGATATAACGTATAACGTTATATGGTAATACGTTATAACGTATAACGTTATGTAGCATAACGATATAACGTATAACGTTATGTAGCATTACGATATAACGTATAACGTTATATGGTAATACGTTATATCGTATAACGTTATGTAGCATAGCGATATAACGTATAACGTTATGTAGCACTACGATATAGCGTATAACGTTATGTAGCATTACGATATAACGTATAACGTTATGTAGCATTACGATATAACGTATAACGTTATGTAGCATTACGATATAACGTATAACGTTATATAGTATTACGTTATAACGTATAACGTTATGTAGCATAACGATATAACGTATAACGTTTTGTAGCATTACAATATAACGTATAACGTTATATGGTAATACGTTATAACGTGTAACGTTATGTAGCATTACGATATAACGTATATCATTATGTAGCATAACGATATAACGTATAATGTTATGTAGCATTACGATATAACGTATAACGATATGTAGCTTTACGATATAGCGTATAACGTTATGTAGCATTACTATATAACGTGTAACGTTATGTAGTATTACGATATAATGTATAACGTTATGTAGCATTACGATATAACGTATAACGTTATGTAGCATTACGATATAGCGTATAACGTTATGTAGCATTTCGACATAACGTATAACGTTATATGGTAATACGTTATAACGTATAACGTTATGTAGCATTTCGATATAACGTATAACGTTATGTAGCATTACGATATAGCGTATAACGTTATGTAGCATTACGACATAACGTATACCGTTATATGGTAATACGTTATAACGTATAACGTTATGTAGCATTACGATATAACGTATAACGTTATGTAGCATTACGATATAGCGTATAACGTTATGTAGCATTACGACATAACGTATAACGTTATATGGTAATACGTTATAACGTATAACGTTATGTAGCATTACAATATAACGGCTAACGTTATGTAGCATTACGATATAACGTATAACGTTATGTAGCATTACTATATAACGTGTAACGTTATGTAGTATTACGATATAATGTATAACGTTATGTAGCATTCCGATATAACGTATAACGTTATGTAGCATTACGATATAGCGTATAACGTTATGTTGCATTACGACATAACGTATAACGTTATATGGTAATACGTTATAACGTATAACGTTATGTAGCATTACGATATAACGTATAACATTATGTAGCATAACGATATAACGTATAACGTTATATGCTAATACGTTATAACGTATAACGTTATGTATCATAACGATATAACGTATAACGTTATGTAGCATTACGATATAACGTATAACGTTATATGGTAATACGTTATATCGTATAACGTTATGTAGCATTACGATGTAACGTATAACGTTATGTAGCATTACGATATAACGTATAACGTTATGTAGCATTACGATATAACGTATAACGTTATGTAGCATTACGATATAACGTATAACGTTATGTAGCATTACGATATAACGTATAACGTTATGTAGCATTACGATATAACGTATAACATTATGTAGCATAACGATATAACGTATAACGTTATATGCTAATACGTTATATCGTATAACGTTATGTAGCATTACGATATGACGTATAGCGTTATGTAGCATTACGATATAACGTATAACGTTATGTAGAATTACGATATAACGTATAACGTTATGTAGCATTACGATATATCGTATAACGTTATATAGTATTACGTTATAACGTATAACGTTATGTATCATAACGATATAACGTATAACGTTATGTAGCATTACGATATAACGTATAACGTTATATGGTAATACGTTATATCGTATAACGTTATGTAGCATTACGATATAACGTATAACGTTATGTAGCATTACGATATAACGTATAACGTTATGTAGCATTACGATATAACGTATAACGTTATATAGTATTACGTTATAACGTATAACGTTATGTATCATAACGATATAACGTATAACGTTATGTAGCATTACGATATAACGTATAACGTTGTATGGTAATACGTTATAACGTACAACGTTATGTAGCATAACGATATAACGTACAACGTTATGTAGCATTACGATATAACGTATAACGTTATATGGTAATACGTTATAACGTATAACGTTATGTAGCATTACGATATAACGTATAACGTTATATGGTAATACGTTAAAACGTATAACGTTATGCAGCATAACGATATAACGTATAACATTATGTAGCATTACGATATAACGTATAACGTTATGTAGCATTACGATATAACGTATAACGTTATGTAGCATAACGATATAACGTATAACGTTATGTAGCATTACGATATAACGTATAACGTTATATAGCATTACGATATATCGTATAACGTTATGTAGCATTACGATATAACGTGTAACGTTATGTAGCATTACGATATAACGTGTAACGTTATGTAGCATTACGTTATAAAGTGTAACGTTATGTAGCATTACGATATAACGTGTAACGTTATGTAGCATTACGATATAACGTGTAACGTTATGTAGCATTACGATATAACGTATAACGTTATGTAGCATTACGATGTAACGTATAACGTTATGTAGCATTACGATATAGCGTATTACGTTATGTAGCTTTACGATATAACGTATAACGTTACGTAGCAATACGAAATAACGTATAACGTTACGTAGCATTACGATATAACGTGTAACGTTATGTAGCATTACGATATAACGTATAACGTTATATAGTATTACGTTATAACGTATAACGTTATGTAGCATAAAGATATAACGTATAACGTTATGTAGCATTACGATATAACGTATAACGTTATGTAGCATTACGACATAACGTATAACGTTATGTAGCATGACGATATAACGTATAACGTTATGTTGCATTACCATATAACGTATAACGTTATATGGTAATACGTTATAACGTATAACGTTATGTAGCATAACGATATAACGTATAACGTTATGTAGCATTACGATATAACGTATAACGTATTATGGTAATACGTTATAACGTATAACGTTATGTAGCATTACGATATAACGTATAACGTTACGTAGCATTACGATATAACGTATATCGTTACGTAGCATTACGATATAACGTATAACGTTATGTAGCATTACGATGTAACGTATAACGTTATGTAGCATTACGATATAGCGTATAACGTTATGTAGCATTACGATATATCGAATAAAGTTACGTAGCATTGCGATATATCGTATATCGTTACGTAGCATTACGAAATAACGTATAACGTTACGTAGCATTACGATATAACGTATAACGTTATGTAGCATTACGATATAACGTATAACGTTACGTAGCATTACGATATAACGTATAACGTTATGTAGCATTACTATATAACGTATAACGTTATGTAGCATTACGATATAACGTATAACGTTATATGGTAATACGTTAAAACGTATAACGTTATGCAGCATAACGATATAACGTATAACATTATGTAGCATTACGATATAACGTATAACGTTATGTAGCATTACGATATAACGTATAACGTTATGTAGCATAACGATATAACGTATAACGTTATGTAGCATTACGATATAACGTATAACGTTATATAGCATTACGATATATCGTATAACGTTATGTAGCATTACGATATAACGTGTAACGTTATGTAGCATTACGATATAACGTGTAACGTTATGTAGCATTACGTTATAAAGTGTAACGTTATGTAGCATTACGATATAACGTGTAACGTTATGTAGCATTACGATATAACGTGTAACGTTATGTAGCATTACGATATAACGTATAACGTTATGTAGCATTACGATGTAACGTATAACGTTATGTAGCATTACGATATAGCGTATAACGTTATGTAGCTTTACGATATAACGTATAACGTTACGTAGCAATACGAAATAACGTATAACGTTACGTAGCATTACGATATAACGTGTAACGTTATGTAGCATTACGATATAACGTATAACGTTATATAGTATTACGTTATAACGTATAACGTTATGTAGCATAAAGATATAACGTATAACGTTATGTAGCATTACGATATAACGTATAACGTTATGTAGCATTACGATATAACGTATAACGTTATGTAGCATGACGATATAACGTATAACGTTATGTAGCATTACCATATAACGTATAACGTTATATGGTAATACGTTATAACGTATAACGTTATGTAGCATAACGATATAACGTATAACGTTATGTAGCATTACGATATAACGTATAACGTATTATGGTAATACGTTATAACGTATAACGTTATGTAGCATTACGATATAACGTATAACGTTACGTAGCATTACGATATAACGTATATCGTTACGTAGCATTACGATATAACGTATAACGTTATGTAGCATTACGATGTAACGTATAACGTTATGTAGCATTACGATATAGCGTATAACGTTATGTAGCATTACGATATAACGAATAAAGTTACGTAGCATTGCGATATATCGTATATCGTTACGTAGCATTACGAAATAACGTATAACGTTACGTAGCATTACGATATAACGTATAACGTTATGTAGCATTACGATATAACGTATAACGTTACGTAGCATTACGATATAACGTATAACGTTATGTAGCATTACTATATAACGTATAACGTTATGTAGCATAACGATATAACGTATAACGTTATGTGGCATTATGATATAACGTATAACGTTATGTGGCATTACGATATAACGTATAACGTTATGTGGCTTTACGATATAACGTATAACGTTATGTAGCATTACGATATAACGTATAACGTTATGTAGCACTACGAGATAACGTATAACGATATGAAGCATTACGATATAACGTATAACGTTATGTAGCATTACGATATAACGTATAACGTTATGTAGCATTACGATATAACGTATAACGTTACGTAGCATTACGATATAACGTATAACATTATGTAGCACATCGATATAACGTATAACGTTATGTAGCATTACGATATAACGTATAACGTTATGTAGCATTACGATATAACGTATAACATTATGTAGCACATCGATATAACGTATAACGTTATGTAGCATTACGATATAACGTATAACGTTATATGGTAATACGTTATGACGTATAACGTTATGTAGCATTACAATATAACGTATAACGTTATATGGTATTACGTTATAACGTATAACGGTATGTAGCATAACGATATAACGTATAACGTTATGTAGCATTACGATATAACGTATAACGTTGTGCAGCATTACGAGATAACGTATAACGATATGAAGCATTACGATATAACGTATAACATTATGTAGCATTACGATATAACGTATAACGTTATGTAGCATTACGATATAACGTATAACGTTATGTAGCATTACGATATAACGTATAACATTATGTAGCATAACGATATAACGTATAACGTTATGTAGCTTTACGATATATCGTATAACGTTATATGCTAATACGTTATATCGTATAACGATATGTAGCATTACGAAATAACGTATATCGTTATGTAGCATTACGATATAACGTATAACGTTATGTAGCATTACGATATAACGTATAACGTTATGTAGCATAACGATATAACGTATAACGTTATGTAGCATTACGATATAACGTATAACGTTATGTAGCATAACGATATAACGTATAAAGTTATGTATCATTACGATATTACGTATAACGTATTATGGTAATACGTCATAACGTATAACGTTATGTAGCAGTACGATATAACGTATAACGTTATGTAGCATTACGATATAACGTATAACGTTATGTAGCATTACGATATAACGTATAACGTTATGTAGCATGACGATATAACGTATAACGTTATGTAGCATTACCATATAACGTATAACGTTATATGGTAATACGTTATAACGTATAACGTTATGTAGCATAACGATATAACGTATAACGTTATGTAGCATTACGATATAACGTATAACGTATTATGGTAATACGTTATAACGTATAACGTTATGTAGCATTACGATATAACGTATAACGTTACGTAGCATTACGATATAGCGTATATCGTTACGTAGCATTACGATATAACGTATAACGTTATGTAGCATTACGATGTAACGTATAACGTTATGTAGCATTACGATATAGCGTATAACGTTATGTAGCATTACGATATAACGAATAAAGTTACGTAGCATTGCGATATATCGTATATCGTTACGTAGCATTACGAAATAACGTATAACGTTACGTAGCATTACGATATAACGTATAACGTTATGTAGCATTACGATATAACGTATAACGTTATATGGTAATACGTTATAACGTATAACGATATGTAGCATTACGATATATCGTATAACGTTATGTAGCATTACGATATAACGTATAACGTTATGTAGCATAACGATATAACGTATAACGTTATGTGGCATTATGATATAACGTATAACGTTATGTGGCATTACGATATAACGTATAACGTTATGTGGCTTTACGATATAACGTATAACGTTATGTAGCATTACGATATAACGTATAACGTTATGTAGCACTCCGAGATAACGTATAACGATATGAAGCATTACGATATAACGTTTAACATTATGTAGCATTACGATATAACGTATAATGTTATGTAGCATTATGATATAACGTATAACGTTACGTAGCATTACGATATAACGTATAACGTTACGTAGCATTACGATATAACGTATAACGTTATGTAGCATTACGATATAACGTATAACGTTATGTAGCATTACGATATAACGTATAACATTATGTAGCACAACGATATAACGTATAACGTTATGTAGCATTACGATATAACGTATAACGTTATATGGTAATACGTTATGACGTATAACGTTATGTAGCATTACGATATAACGTATAACGTTATATGGTATTACGTTATAACGTATAACGGTATGTAGCATAACGATATAACGTATAACGTTATGTAGCATTACGATATAACGTATAACGTTGTGCAGCATTACGAGATAACGTATAACGATCTGAAGCATTACGATATAACGTATAACATTATGTAGCATTACGATATAACGTATAAAGTTATGTAGCATTATGATATAACGTATAAAGTAACGTAGCATTACGATATAACGTATAACGTTACGTAGCATTACGATATAACGTATAACGTTATGTAGCATTACGATATAACGTATAACGTTATGTAGCATTACGATATAACGTAACACATTATGTAGCATAACGATATAACGTATAACGTTATGTAGCATTACGATATAACGTATAACATTATGTAGCATAACGATATAACGTATAACGTTATGTAGCATTACGATATAACGTATAACGTTATATGGTAATACGTTATAACGTATAACGTTATGTAGCATTACGATATAACGTATAACGTTATATGGTAATACGTTATAACGTATAACGTTATGTAGCATAACGATATAACGTATAACGTTATGTAGCATTACGATATAACGTATAACGTTATGTAGCATTACGATATAACGTATAACGTTATGTAGAATTACGATATAACGTATAACGTTATGTAGCATTACGATATATCGTATAACGTTATGTAGCACTACGATATAGCGTATAACGTTATGTAGCATTACGATATAACGTATAACGTTATGTAGCATTACGATATAACGTATAACGTTATGTAGCATTACGATATAGCTTATAACGTTATGTAGCATTGCGATATAACGTATAACGTTATGTAGCATTACGATATAACGTATAACGTTATATGGTAATACGTTATAACGTATAACGTTATGTAGCATTACGATTTAACGTATAACGTTATATAGTAATACGTTATAACGTATAACGTTATGTAGCATAACGATATAACGTATAACGTTATGTAGCATAACGATATAACGTATAACGTTATGTAGCATTACGATATGACGTATAACGTTATATGGTAATACGTTATATCGTATAACGTTATGTAGCATAGCGATATAACGTATAACGTTATGTAGCACTACGATATAGCGTATAACGTTATGTAGCATTACGATATAACGTATAACATTATGTAGCATAACGATATAACGTATAACGTTATGTAGCATTACGATATAACGTATAACGTTATATGGTAATACGTTATAACGTATAACGTTATGTAGCATTACGATATAACGTATAACGTTATATGGTAATACGTTATAACGTATAACGTTATGTAGCATAACGATATAACGTATAACGTTATGTAGCATTACGATATAACGTATAACGTTATGTAGCATTACGATATAACGTATAACGTTATGTAGAATTACGATATAACGTATAACGTTATGTAGCATTACGATATATCGTATAACGTTATGTAGCACTACGATATAGCGTATAACGTTATGTAGCATTACGATATAACGTATAACGTTATGTAGCATTACGATATAACGTATAACGTTATGTAGCATTACGATATAGCTTATAACGTTATGTAGCATTGCGATATAACGTATAACGTTATGTAGCATTACGATATAACGTATAACGTTATATGGTAATACGTTATAACGTATAACGTTATGTAGCATTACGATTTAACGTATAACGTTATATGGTAATACGTTATAACGTATAACGTTATGTAGCATAACGATATAACGTATAACGTTATGTAGCATAACGATATAACGTATAACGTTATGTAGCATTACGATATAACGTATAACGTTATATGGTAATACGTTATATCGTATAACGTTATGTAGCATAACGATATAACGTATAACGTTATGTAGCATTACGATATAACGTATAACGTATTATGGTAATACGTTATAACGTATAACGTTATGTAGCATTACGATATAACGTATAACGTTACGTAGCATTACGATATAGCGTATATCGTTACGTAGCATTACGATATAACGTATAACGTTATGTAGCATTACGATGTAACGTATAACGTTATGTAGCATTACGATATAGCGTATAACGTTATGTAGCATTACGATATAACGAATAAAGTTACGTAGCATTGCGATATATCGTATATCGTTACGTAGCATTACGAAATAACGTATAACGTTACGTAGCATTACGATATAACGTATAACGTTATGTAGCATTACGATATAACGTATAACGTTATATGGTAATACGTTATAACGTATAACGATATGTAGCATTACGATATATCGTATAACGTTATGTAGCATTACGATATAACGTATAACGTTATGTAGCATAACGATATAACGTATAACGTTATGTGGCATTATGATATAACGTATAACGTTATGTGGCATTACGATATAACGTATAACGTTATGTGGCTTTACGATATAACGTATAACGTTATGTAGCATTACGATATAACGTATAACGTTATGTAGCACTCCGAGATAACGTATAACGATATGAAGCATTACGATATAACGTTTAACATTATGTAGCATTACGATATAACGTATAATGTTATGTAGCATTATGATATAACGTATAACGTTACGTAGCATTACGATATAACGTATAACGTTACGTAGCATTACGATATAACGTATAACGTTATGTAGCATTACGATATAACGTATAACGTTATGTAGCATTACGATATAACGTATAACATTATGTAGCACAACGATATAACGTATAACGTTATGTAGCATTACGATATAACGTATAACGTTATATGGTAATACGTTATGACGTATAACGTTACGTAGCATTACGATATAACGTATAACGTTACGTAGCATTACGATATAACGTATAACGTTATGTAGCATTACGATATAACGTATAACGTTACGTAGCATTACGATATAACGTATAACGTTATATGGTAATACGTTATAACGTATAACGTTATGTAGCATTACGATTTAACGTATAACGTTATATAGTAATACGTTATAACGTATAACGTTATGTAGCATAACGATATAACGTATAACGTTATGTAGCATAACGATATAACGTATAACGTTATGTAGCATTACGATATAACGTATAACGTTATATGGTAATACGTTATATCGTATAACGTTATGTAGCATAGCGATATAACGTATAACGTTATGTAGCACTACGATATAGCGTATAACGTTATGTAGCATTACGATATAACGTATAACATTATGTAGCATAACGATATAACGTATAACGTTATGTAGCATTACGATATAACGTATAACGTTATATGGTAATACGTTATAACGTATAACGTTATGTAGCATTACGATATAACGTATAACGTTATATGGTAATACGTTATAACGTATAACGTTATGTAGCATAACGATATAACGTATAACGTTATGTAGCATTACGATATAACGTATAACGTTATGTAGCATTACGATATAACGTATAACGTTATGTAGAATTACGATATAACGTATAACGTTATGTAGCATTACGATATATCGTATAACGTTATGTAGCACTACGATATAGCGTATAACGTTATGTAGCATTACGATATAACGTATAACGTTATGTAGCATTACGATATAACGTATAACGTTATGTAGCATTACGATATAGCTTATAACGTTATGTAGCATTGCGATATAACGTATAACGTTATGTAGCATTACGATATAACGTATAACGTTATATGGTAATACGTTATAACGTATAACGTTATGTAGCATTACGATTTAACGTATAACGTTATATGGTAATACGTTATAACGTATAACGTTATGTAGCATAACGATATAACGTATAACGTTATGTAGCATAACGATATAACGTATAACGTTATGTAGCATTACGATATAACGTATAACGTTATATGGTAATACGTTATATCGTATAACGTTATGTAGCATAACGATATAACGTATAACGTTATGTAGCATTACGATATAACGTATAACGTATTATGGTAATACGTTATAACGTATAACGTTATGTAGCATTACGATATAACGTATAACGTTACGTAGCATTACGATATAGCGTATATCGTTACGTAGCATTACGATATAACGTATAACGTTATGTAGCATTACGATGTAACGTATAACGTTATGTAGCATTACGATATAGCGTATAACGTTATGTAGCATTACGATATAACGAATAAAGTTACGTAGCATTGCGATATATCGTATATCGTTACGTAGCATTACGAAATAACGTATAACGTTACGTAGCATTACGATATAACGTATAACGTTATGTAGCATTACGATATAACGTATAACGTTATATGGTAATACGTTATAACGTATAACGATATGTAGCATTACGATATATCGTATAACGTTATGTAGCATTACGATATAACGTATAACGTTATGTAGCATAACGATATAACGTATAACGTTATGTGGCATTATGATATAACGTATAACGTTATGTGGCATTACGATATAACGTATAACGTTATGTGGCTTTACGATATAACGTATAACGTTATGTAGCATTACGATATAACGTATAACGTTATGTAGCACTCCGAGATAACGTATAACGATATGAAGCATTACGATATAACGTTTAACATTATGTAGCATTACGATATAACGTATAATGTTATGTAGCATTATGATATAACGTATAACGTTACGTAGCATTACGATATAACGTATAACGTTACGTAGCATTACGATATAACGTATAACGTTATGTAGCATTACGATATAACGTATAACGTTATGTAGCATTACGATATAACGTATAACATTATGTAGCACAACGATATAACGTATAACGTTATGTAGCATTACGATATAACGTATAACGTTATATGGTAATACGTTATGACGTATAACGTTACGTAGCATTACGATATAACGTATAACGTTACGTAGCATTACGATATAACGTATAACGTTATGTAGCATTACGATATAACGTATAACGTTACGTAGCATTACGATATAACGTATAACGTTACGTAGCATTACGATATAACGTATAACGTTATGTAGCATTACGATATAACGTATAACGTTATGTAGCATTACGATATAACGTATAACATTATGTAGCACAACGATATAACGTATAACGTTATGTAGCATTACGATATAACGTATAACGTTATATGGTAATACGTTATGACGTATAACGTTATGTAGCATTACGATATAACGTATAACGTTATGTAGCATTACGATATAACGTATAACATTATGTAGCACAACGATATAACGTATAACGTTATGTAGCATTACGATATAACGTATAACGTTATATGGTAATACGTTATGACGTATAACGTTATGTAGAATTACGATATAACGTATAACGTTATGTAGCATTACGATATATCGTATAACGTTATGTAGCACTACGATATAGCGTATAACGTTATGTAGCATTACGATATAACGTATAACGTTATGTAGCATTACGATATAACGTATAACGTTATGTAGCATTACGATATAGCTTATAACGTTATGTAGCATTGCGATATAACGTATAACGTTATGTAGCATTACGATATAACGTATAACGTTATATGGTAATACGTTATAACGTATAACGTTATGTAGCATTACGATTTAACGTATAACGTTATATGGTAATACGTTATAACGTATAACGTTATGTAGCATAACGATATAACGTATAACGTTATGTAGAATAACGATATAACGTATAACGTTATGTAGCATTACGATATAACGTATAACGTTATATGGTAATACGTTATATCGTATAACGTTATGTAGCATAGCGATATAACGTATAACGTTATGTAGCATTACGATATAACGTATAACGTTATATAGTATTACGTTATAACGTATAACGTTATGTAGCATAACGATATAACGTATAACGTTTTGTAGCATTACAATATAACGTATAACGTTATATGGTAATACGTTATAACGTGTAACGTTATGTAGCATTACGATATAACGTATATCATTATGTAGCATAACGATATAACGTATAACGTTATGTAGCATTACGATATAACGTATAACGATATGTAGCTTTACGATATAGCGTATAACGTTATGTAGCATTACTATATAACGTGTAACGTTATGTAGTATTACGATATAATGTATAACGTTATGTAGCATTACGATATAACGTATAACGTTATGTAGCATTACGATATAGCGTATAACGTTATGTAGCATTACGACATAACGTATAACGTTATATGGTAATACGTTATAACGTATAACGTTATGTAGCATTACGATATAACGTATAACGTTATGTAGCATTACGATATAGCGTATAACGTTATGTAGCATTACGACATAACGTATACCGTTATATGGTAATACGTTATAACGTATAACGTTATATAGTATTACGTTATAACGTATAACGTTATGTATCATAACGATATAACGTATAACGTTATGTAGCATTACGATATAACGTATAACGTTATATGGTAATACGTTATATCGTATAACGTTATGTAGCATTACGATATAACGTATAACGTTATGTAGCATTACGATATAACGTATAACGTTATGTAGCATTACGATATAACGTATAACGTTATATAGTATTACGTTATAACGTATAACGTTATGTATCATAACGATATAACGTATAACGTTATGTAGCATTACGATATAACGTATAACGTTGTATGGTAATACATTGTAACGTACAACGTTATGTAGCATTACGATATAACGTATAACGTTATATGGTAATACGTTATAACGTATAACGTTATGTAGCATTACGATATAACGTATAACGTTATATGGTAATACGTTAAAACGTATAACGTTATGCAGCATAACGATATAACGTATAACATTATGTAGCATTACGATATAACGTATAACGTTATGTAGCATTACGATATAACGTATAACGTTATGTAGCATAAAGATATAACGTATAACGTTATGTAGCATTACGATATAACGTATAA
Source organism: Bombus lapidarius (assembly GCA_936014575.1). Lineage (NCBI taxonomy): Eukaryota > Metazoa > Arthropoda > Insecta > Hymenoptera > Apidae > Bombus > Bombus lapidarius. The sequence continues at coordinate 23,280 of CAKXZU010000132.1, forward strand.
CGTTATATGGTAAGACGTTATAACGTATAACGTTATGTAGCATTACGATATAACGTATAACGTTATATAGCATTACGATATATCGTATAACGTTATGTAGCATTACGATATAACGTGTAACGTTATGTAGCATTACGATATAACGTGTAACGTTATGTAGCATTACGTTATAAAGTGTAACGTTATGTAGCATTACGTTATAAAGTGTAACGTTATGTAGCATTACGATATAACGTGTAACGTTATGTAGCATTACGATATAGCGTATAACGTTATGTAGCTTTACGATATAACGTATAACGTTACGTAGCAATACGAAATAACGTATAACGTTACGTAGCATTACGATATAACGTGTAACGTTATGTAGCATTGCGATATAACGTATAACGTTATATAGTATTACGTTATAACGTATAACGCTATGTAGCATAAAGATATAACGTATAACGTTATGTAGCATTACGATATAACGTATAACGTTATATGGTAATACGTTATAACGTATAACGTTATGTAGCATTACGATATATCGTATAACGTTATGTAGCATTACGATATAACGTATAACGTTATATGGTAATACGTTATGACGTATAACGTTATGTAGCATTACGATATAACGTATATCATTATGTAGCATAACGATATAACGTATAACGTTATGTAGCATTACGATATAACGTATAACGATATGTAGCTTTACGATATAGCGTATAACGTTATGTAGCATTACTATATAACGTGTAACGTTATGTAGTATTACGATATAATGTATAACGTTATGTAGCATTACGATATAACGTATAACGTTATGTAGCATTACGATATAGCGTATAACGTTATGTAGCATTACGACATAACGTATAACGTTATATGGTAATACGTTATAACGTATAACGTTATGTAGCATTACGATATAACGTATAACGTTATGTAGCATTACGATATAGCGTATAACGTTATGTAGCATTACGACATAACGTATACCGTTATATGGTAATACGTTATAACGTATAACGTTATGTAGCATTACGATATAACGTATAACGTTATGTAGCATTACGATATAGCGTATAACGTTATGTAGCATTACGACATAACGTATAACGTTATATGGTAATACGTTATAACGTATAACGTTATGTAGCATTACAATATAACGGCTAACGTTATGTAGCATTACGATATTACGTATAACGTTATGTAGCATTACTATATAACGTGTAACGTTATGTAGTATTACGATATAATGTATAACGTTATGTAGCATTACGATAAAACGTATAACGTTATGTAGCATTACGATATAGCGTATAACGTTATGTAGCATTACGATATAACGTATAACGTTATATGCTAATACGTTATATCGTATAACGTTATGTAGCATTACGATATAACGTATAGCGTTATGTAGCATTACGATATAACGTATAACGTTATGTAGAATTACGATATAACGTATAACGTTATGTAGCATTACGATATATCGTATAACGTTATATAGTATTACGTTATAACGTATAACGTTATGTATCATAACGATATAACGTATAACGTTATGTAGCATTACGATATAACGTATAACGTTATATGGTAATACGTTATATCGTATAACGTTATGTAGCATTACGATATAACGTATAACGTTATGTAGCATTACGATATAACGTATAACGTTATGTAGCATTACGATATAACGTATAACGTTATGTAGCATTACGATATAACGTATAACGTTATGTAGCATTACGATATATCGTATAACGTTATATAGTATTACGTTATAACGTATAACGTTATGTATCATAACGATATAACGTATAACGTTATGTAGCATTACGATATAACGTATAACGTTATATGGTAATACGCTATATCGTATAACGTTATGTAGCATTACGATATAACGTATAACGTTATGTAGCATTACGATATAACGTATAACGTTATGTAGCATTACGATATAACGTATAACGTTATATAGTATTACGTTATAACGTATAACGTTATGTATCATAACGATATAACGTATAACGTTATGTAGCATTACGATATAACGTATAACGTTGTATGGTAATACATTATAACGTACAACGTTATGTAGCATAACGATATAACGTACAACGTTATGTAGCATTACGATATAACGTATAACGTTATATGGTAATACGTTATAACGTATAACGTTATGTAGCATTACGATATAACGTATAACGTTATGTAGCATTACGATATAACGTATAACGTTATGTAGCATAACGATATAACGTATAACGTTATGTAGCATTACGATATAACGTATAACGTTATGTAGCATTACGATATAGCGTATAACGTTATGTAGCATTACGACATAACGTATACCGTTATATGGTAATACGTTATAACGTATAACGTTATGTAGCATTACGATATAACGTATAACGTTATGTAGCATTACGATATAGCGTATAACGTTATGTAGCATTACGACATAACGTATAACGTTATATGGTAATACGTTATAACGTATAACGTTATGTAGCATTACAATATAACGGCTAACGTTATGTAGCATTACGATATAACGTATAACGTTATGTAGCATTACGATAAAACGTATAACGTTATGTAGCATTACGATATAGCGTATAACGTTATGTAGCATTACGATATAGCGTATAACGTTATGTAGCATTACGATATAACGTATAACGTTATATGCTAATACGTTATATCGTATAACGTTATGTAGCATTACGATATAACGTATAGCGTTATGTAGCATTACGATATAACGTATAACGTTATGTAGAATTACGATATAACGTATAACGTTATGTAGCATTACGATATATCGTATAACGTTATATAGTATTACGTTATAACGTATAACGTTATGTATCATAACGATATAACGTATAACGTTATGTAGCATTACGATATAACGTATAACGTTATATGGTAATACGTTATATCGTATAACGTTATGTAGCATTACGATATAACGTATAACGTTATGTAGCATTACGATATAACGTATAACGTTATGTAGCATTACGATATAACGTATAACGTTATGTAGCATTACGATATAACGTATAACGTTATGTAGCATTACGATATAACGTATAACATTATGTAGCATAACGATATAACGTATAACGTTATATGGTAATACGTTATAACGTATAACGTTATGTAGCATAACGATATAACGTATAACGTTATGTAGCATTACGATATAACGTATAACGTTATGTAGCATTACGATATAACGTATAACGTTATGTAGAATTACGATATAACGTATAACGTTATGTAGCATTACGATATATCGTATAACGTTATGTAGCACTACGATATAGCGTATAACGTTATGTAGCATTACGATATAACGTATAACGTTATGTAGCATTATGATATAACGTATAAAGTAACGTAGCATTACGATATAACGTATAACGTTACGTAGCATTACGATATAACGTATAACGTTATGTAGCATTACGATATAACGTATAACGTTATGTAGCATTACGATATAACGTATAACATTATGTAGCATAACGATATAACGTATAACGTTATGTAGCATTACGATATAACGTATAACATTATGTAGCATAACGATATAACGTATAACGTTATGTAGCATTACGATATAACGTATAACGTTATATGGTAATACGTTATAACGTATAACGTTATGTAGCATTACGATATAACGTATAACGTTATATGGTAATACGTTATAACGTATAACGTTATGTAGCATAACGATATAACGTATAACGTTATGTAGCATTACGATATAACGTATAACGTTATGTAGCATTACGATATAACGTATAACGTTATGTAGAATTACGATATAACGTATAACGTTATGTAGCATTACGATATATCGTATAACGTTATGTAGCACTACGATATAGCGTATAACGTTATGTAGCATTACGATATAACGTATAACGTTATGTAGCATTACGATATAACGTATAACGTTATGTAGCATTACGATATAGCTTATAACGTTATGTAGCATTGCGATATAACGTATAACGTTATGTAGCATTACGATATAACGTATAACGTTATATGGTAATACGTTATAACGTATAACGTTATGTAGCATTACGATTTAACGTATAACGTTATATGGTAATACGTTATAACGTATAACGATATGTAGCATAACGATATAACGTATAACGTTATGTAGCATAACGATATAACGTATAACGTTATGTAGCATTACGATATAACGTATAACGTTATATGGTAATACGTTATATCGTATAACGTTATGTAGCATAGCGATATAACGTATAACGTTATGTAGCACTACGATATAGCGTATAACGTTATGTAGCATTACGATATAACGTATAACGTTATGTAGCATTACGATATAACGTATAACGTTATGTAGCATTACGATATAACGTATAACGTTATATAGTATTACGTTATAACGTATAACGTTATGTAGCATAACGATATAACGTATAACGTTTTGTAGCATTACAATATAACGTATAACGTTATATGGTAATACGTTATAACGTGTAACGTTATGTAGCATTACGATATAACGTATATCATTATGTAGCATAACGATATAACGTATAACGTTATGTAGCATTACGATATAACGTATAACGATATGTAGCTTTACGATATAGCGTATAACGTTATGTAGCATTACTATATAACGTGTAACGTTATGTAGTATTACGATATAATGTATAACGTTATGTAGCATTACGATATAACGTATAACGTTATGTAGCATTACGATATAGCGTATAACGTTATGTAGCATTACGACATAACGTATAACGTTATATGGTAATACGTTATAACGTATAACGTTATGTAGCATTACGATATAACGTATAACGTTATGTAGCATTACGATATAGCGTATAACGTTATGTAGCATTACGACATAACGTATACCGTTATATGGTAATACGTTATAACGTATAACGTTATTTAGTATTACGTTATAACGTATAACGTTATGTATCATAACGATATAACGTATAACGTTATGTAGCATTACGATATAACGTATAACGTTATATGGTAATACGTTATATCGTATAACGTTATGTAGCATTACGATATAACGTATAACGTTATGTAGCATTACGATATAACGTATAACGTTATGTAGCATTACGATATAACGTATAACGTTATATAGTATTACGTTATAACGTATAACGTTATGTATCATAACGATATAACGTATAACGTTATGTAGCATTACGATATAACGTATAACGTTGTATGGTAATACATTGTAACGTACAACGTTATGTAGCATTACGATATAACGTATAACGTTATATGGTAATACGTTATAACGTATAACGTTATGTAGCATTACGATATAACGTATAACGTTATATGGTAATACGTTAAAACGTATAACGTTATGCAGCATAACGATATAACGTATAACATTATGTAGCATTACGATATAACGTATAACGTTATGTAGCATTACGATATAACGTATAACGTTATGTAGCATAAAGATATAACGTATAACGTTATGTAGCATTACGATATAACGTATAACGTTATATGGTAATACGTTATAACGTATAACGTTATGTAGCATTACGATATAACGTATAACGTTATATAGCATTACGATATATCGTATAACGTTATGTAGCATTACGATATAACGTGTAACGTTATGTAGCATTACGATATAACGTGTAACGTTATGTAGCATTACGTTATAAAGTGTAACGTTATGTAGCATTACGATGTAACGTGTAACGTTATGTAGCATTACGATATAACGTGTAACGATATGTAGCATTACGATATAACGTATAACGTTATGTAGCATTACGATGTAACGTATAACGTTATGTAGCATTACGATATAGCGTATAACGTTATGTAGCTTTACGATATAACGTATAACGTTACGTAGCAATACGAAATAACGTATAACGTTACGTAGCATTACGATATAACGTGTAACGTTATGTAGCATTGCGATATAACGTATAACGTTATATAGTATTACGTTATAACGTATAACGTTATGTAGCATAAAGATATAACGTATAACGTTATGTAGCATTACGATATAACGTATAACGTTATATGGTAATACGTTATAACGTATAACGTTATGTAGCATTACGATATATCGTATAACGTTATGTAGCATTACGATATAACGTATAACGTTATATGGTAATACGTTATGACGTATAACGTTATGTAGCATTACGATATAACGTATATCATTATGTAGCATAACGATATAACGTATAACGTTATGTAGCATTACGATATAACGTATAACGATATGTAGCTTTACGATATAGCGTATAACGTTATGTAGCATTACTATATAACGTGTAACGTTATGTAGTATTACGATATAATGTATAACGTTATGTAGCATTACGATATAACGTATAACGTTATGTAGCATTACGATATAGCGTATAACGTTATGTAGCATTACGACATAACGTATAACGTTATATGGTAATACGTTATAACGTATAACGTTATGTAGCATTACGATATAACGTATAACGTTATGTAGCATTACGATATAGCGTATAACGTTATGTAGCATTACGACATAACGTATACCGTTATATGGTAATACGTTATAACGTATAACGTTATGTAGCATTACGATATAACGTATAACGTTATGTAGCATTACGATATAGCGTATAACGTTATGTAGCATTACGACATAACGTATAACGTTATATGGTAATACGTTATAACGTATAACGTTATGTAGCATTACAATATAACGGCTAACGTTATGTAGCATTACGATATAACGTATAACGTTATGTAGCATTACTATATAACGTGTAACGTTATGTAGTATTACGATATAATGTATAACGTTATGTAGCATTACGATAAAACGTATAACGTTATGTAGCATTACGATATAGCGTATAACGTTATGTAGCATTACGATATAACGTATAACGTTATATGCTAATACGTTATATCGTATAACGTTATGTAGCATTACGATATAACGTATAGCGTTATGTAGCATTACGATATAACGTATAACGTTATGTAGAATTACGATATAACGTATAACGTTATGTAGCATTACGATATATCGTATAACGTTATATAGTATTACGTTATAACGTATAACGTTATGTATCATAACGATATAACGTATAACGTTATGTAGCATTACGATATAACGTATAACGTTATATGGTAATACGTTATATCGTATAACGTTATGTAGCATTACGATATAACGTATAACGTTATGTAGCATTACGATATAACGTATAACGTTATGTAGCATTACGATATAACGTATAACGTTATGTAGCATTACGATATAACGTATAACGTTATGTAGCATTACGATATAACGTATAACATTATGTAGCATAACGATATAACGTATAACGTTATATGCTAATACGTTATATCGTATAACGTTATGTAGCATTACGATATAACGTATAGCGTTATGTAGCATTACGATATAACGTATAACGTTATGTAGAATTACGATATAACGTATAACGTTATGTAGCATTACGATATATCGTATAACGTTATATAGTATTACGTTATAACGTATAACGTTATGTATCATAACGATATAACGTATAACGTTATGTAGCATTACGATATAACGTATAACGTTATATGGTAATACGCTATATCGTATAACGTTATGTAGCATTACGATATAACGTATAACGTTATGTAGCATTACGATATAACGTATAACGTTATGTAGCATTACGATATAACGTATAACGTTATATAGTATTACGTTATAACGTATAACGTTATGTATCATAACGATATAACGTATAACGTTATGTAGCATTACGATATAACGTATAACGTTGTATGGTAATACATTATAACGTACAACGTTATGTAGCATAACGATATAACGTACAACGTTATGTAGCATTACGATATAACGTATAACGTTATATGGTAATACGTTATAACGTATAACGTTATGTAGCATTACGATATAACGTATAACGTTATGTAGCATTACGATATAACGTATAACGTTATGTAGCATAACGATATAACGTATAACGTTATGTAGCATTACGATATAACGTATAACGTTATATAGCATTACGATATATCGTATAACGTTATGTAGCATTACGATATAACGTGTAACGTTATGTAGCATTACGATATAACATGTAACGTTATGTAGCATTACGTTATAAAGTGTAACGTTATGTAGCATTACGATATAACGTGTAACGTTATGTAGCATTACGATATAACGTGTAACGTTATGTAGCATTACGATATAACGTATAACGTTATATAGTATTACGTTATAACGTATAACGTTATGTAGCATAAAGATATAACGTATAACGTTATATAGCATTACGATATAACGTATAACGTTATATGGTAATACGTTATAACGTATAACGTTATGTAGCATTACGATATATCGTATAACGTTATGTAGCATTACGATATAACGTATAACGTTATATGGTAATACGTTATGACGTATAACGTTATGTAGCATTACGATATAACGTATAACGTTATATGGTAATACGTTATACCGTATAACGGTATGTAGCATAACGATATAACGTATAACGTTATGTAGCATTACGATATAACGTATAACGTTACGTAGCATTACGATATAACGTATAACGTTGTGCAGCATTACGAGATAACGTATAACGATATGAAGCATTACGATATAACGTATTACATTATGTAGCATTACGATATAACGTATAACGTTATGTAGCATTATGATATAACGTATAAAGTAACGTAGCATTACGATATAACGTATAACGTTACGTAGCATTACGATATAACGTATAACGTTATGTAGCATAACGATATAACGTATAACGTTAGGTAGCATTACGATATAACGTATAACGTTATGTAGCATAACGATATAACGTATAACGTTATGTATCATTACGATATAACGTATAACGTATTATGGTAATACGTTATAACGTACAACGTTATGTAGCATAACGATATAACGTACAACGTTATGTAGCATTACGATATAACGTATAACGTTATATGGTAATACGTTATAACGTATAACGTTATGTAGCATTACGATATAACGTATAACGTTATGTAGCATTACGATATAACGTATAACGTTATGTAGCATAACGATATAACGTATAACGTTATGTAGCATTACGATATAACGTATAACGTTATATAGCATTACGATATATCGTATAACGTTATGTAGCATTACGATATAACGTGTAACGTTATGTAGCATTACGATATAACGTGTAACGTTATGTAGCATTACGTTATAAAGTGTAACGTTATGTAGCATTACGATATAACGTATAACGTTATGTAGCACTACGAGATAACGTATAACGATATGAAGCATTACGATATAACGTTTAACATTATGTAGCATTACGATATAACGTATAACGTTATGTAGCATTACGATATAGCGTATAACGTTATGTAGCTTTACGATATAACGTATAACGTTACGTAGCAATACGAAATAACGTATAACGTTACGTAGCATTACGATATAACGTGTAACGTTATGTAGCATTACGATATAACGTATAACGTTATATAGTATTACGTTATAACGTATAACGTTATGTAGCATAAAGATATAACGTATAACGTTATATAGCATTACGATATAACGTATAACGTTATATGGTAATACGTTATAACGTATAACGTTATGTAGCATTACGATATATCGTATAACGTTATGTAGCATTACGATATAACGTATAACGTTATATGGTAATACGTTATGACGTATAACGTTATGTAGCATTACGATATAACGTATAACGTTATATGGTAATACGTTATACCGTATAACGGTATGTAGCATAACGATATAACGTATAACGTTATGTAGCATTACGATATAACGTATAACGTTACGTAGCATTACGATATAACGTATAACGTTATGTAGCATTACGATGTAACGTATAACGTTATGTAGCATTACGATATAGCGTATAACGTTATGTAGCATTACGATATAACGTATAAAGTTACGTAGCATTGCGATATATCGTATATCGTTACGTAGCATTACGAAATAACGTATAACGTTACGTAGCATTACGATATAACGTGTAACGTTATGTAGCATTACGATATAACGTATAACGTTATATAGTATTACGTTATAACGTATAACGTTATGTAGCATAAAGATATAACGTATAACGTTATGTAGCATTACGATATAACGTATAACGTTATATAGTATGACGTTATAACGTATAACGTTATGTAGCATTACGATATATCGTATAACGTTATGTAGCATTACGATATAACGTATAATGTTATGTAGCATAACGATATAACGTATAACGTTATGTGGCTTTACGATATAACGTATAACGTTATGTAGCATTACGATATAACGTATAACGTTATGTAGCACTACGAGATAACGTATAACGATATGAAGCATTACGATATAACGTTTAACATTATGTAGCATTACGATATAACGTATAACGTTATGTAGCATTACGATATAACGTATGACATTATGTAGCACAACGATATAACGTATAACGTTATGTAGCATTACGATATAACGTATAACGTTATATGGTAATACGTTATGACGTATAACGTTATGTAGCATTACGATATAACGTATAACGTTATATGGTATTACGTTATAACGTATAACGGTATGTAGCATAACGATATAACGTATAACGTTATGTAGCATTACGATATAACGTATAACGTTGTGCAGCATTACGAGATAACGTATAACGATATGAAGCATTGCGATATAACGTATAACATTATGTAGCATTACGATATAACGTATAACGTTATGTAGCATTATGATATAACGTATAAAGTAACGTAGCATTACGATATAACGTATAACGTTACGTAGCATTACGATATAACGTATAACGTTATGTAGCATTACGATATAACGTATAACGTTATGTAGCATTACGATATAACGTATAACATTATGTAGCATAACGATATAACGTATAACGTTATGTAGCATTACGATATAACGTATAACGTTATATGCTAATACGTTATATCGTATAACGATATGTAGCATAAAGATATAACGTATAACGTTATGTAGCATTACGATATAACGTATAACGTTGTGCAGCATTACGAGATAACGTATAACGATATGAAGCATTACGATATAACGTATAACATTATGTAGCATTACGATATAACGTATAACGTTATGTAGCATTATGATATAACGTATAAAGTAACGTAGCATTACGATATAACGTATAACGTTACGTAGCATTACGATATAACGTATAACGTTGTGCAGCATTACGAGATAACGTATAACGATATGAAGCATTACGATATAACGTATTACATTATGTAGCATTACGATATAACGTATAACGTTATGTAGCATTATGATATAACGTATAAAGTAACGTAGCATTACGATATAACGTATAACGTTACGTAGCATTACGATATAACGTATAACGTTATGTAGCATAACGATATAACGTATAACGTTAGGTAGCATTACGATATAACGTATAACGTTATGTAGCATAACGATATAACGTATAACGTTATGTATCATTACGATATAACGTATAACGTATTATGGTAATACGTTATAACGTATAACGTTATGTAGCATTACGATATAACGTATAACGTTATGTAGCATTACGATATAACGTATAACGCTATGTAGCATTACGATATAACGTATAACGTTATGTAGCATTATGATATAACGTATAACGTTATATGGTAATACGTTATAACGTATAACGTTATGTAGCATAACGATATAACGTATAACGTTATGCAGCATTACGATATAACGTATAACGTATTATGGTAATACGTTATAACGTTTAACGTTATGTAGCATTACGATATAACGTATAACGTTAGGTAGCATTACGATATAACGTATAACGTTATGTAGCATTACGATATAACGTATAACGTTATGTAGCATTACGATATAACGTATAACGCTATGTAGCATTACGATATAACGTATAACGTTATATCGTATTACGTTATAACTTATAACGTTATGTAGCATAACGATATAACGTATAACGTTATGTAGCATTACGATATAACGTATAACGTTATATGGTAATAGGTTATAACGTATGACGTTATGTAGCATTACGATATAACGTATAACGTTATATGGTAATACGTTATAACGTATAACGTTATGTAGCATAACGATATATCGTATAACGTTATGTAGCATTACGATATAACGTATAACGTTATGTAGCATTACGATATAACGTATAACGTTATGTAGAATTACGATATAACGTATAACGTTATGTAGCATTACGATATATCGTATAACGTTATGTAGCATTACGATATAATGTATAACGTTGTGCAGCATTACGAGATAACGTATAACGATATGAAGCATTACGATATAACGTATAACATTATGTAGCATTACGATATAACGTATAACGTTATGTAGCATTATGATATAACGTATAAAGTAACGTAGCATTACGATATAACGTATAACGTTACGTAGCATTACGATATAACGTATAACGTTGTGCAGCATTACGAGATAACGTATAACGATATGAAGCATTACGATATAACGTATTACATTATGTAGCATTACGATATAACGTATAACGTTATGTAGCATTATGATATAACGTATAAAGTAACGTAGCATTACGATATAACGTATAACGTTACGTAGCATTACGATATAACGTATAACGTTATGTAGCATAACGATATAACGTATAACGTTAGGTAGCATTACGATATAACGTATAACGTTATGTAGCATAACGATATAACGTATAACGTTATGTATCATTACGATATAACGTATAACGTATTATGGTAATACGTTATAACGTATAACGTTATGTAGCATTACGATATAACGTATAACGTTATGTAGCATTACGATATAACGTATAACGCTATGTAGCATTACGATATAACGTATAACGTTATGTAGCATTATGATATAACGTATAACGTTATATGGTAATACGTTATAACGTATAACGTTATGTAGCATAACGATATAACGTATAACGTTATGCAGCATTACGATATAACGTATAACGTATTATGGTAATACGTTATAACGTTTAACGTTATGTAGCATTACGATATAACGTATAACGTTAGGTAGCATTACGATATAACGTATAACGTTATGTAGCATTACGATATAACGTATAACGTTATGTAGCATTACGATATAACGTATAACGCTATGTAGCATTACGATATAACGTATAACGTTATATCGTATTACGTTATAACTTATAACGTTATGTAGCATAACGATATAACGTATAACGTTATGTAGCATTACGATATAACGTATAACGTTATATGGTAATAGGTTATAACGTATGACGTTATGTAGCATTACGATATAACGTATAACGTTATATGGTAATACGTTATAACGTATAACGTTATGTAGCATAACGATATATCGTATAACGTTATGTAGCATTACGATATAACGTATAACGTTATGTAGCATTACGATATAACGTATAACGTTATGTAGAATTACGATATAACGTATAACGTTATGTAGCATTACGATATATCGTATAACGTTATGTAGCATTACGATGTAACGTATAACGTTATATAGTATGACGTTATAACGTATAACGTTATGTAGCATTACGATATAACGTATAACGTTATGTAGCATTACGATATAACGTATAACGTTATATGGTAATACGTTAAAACATATAACGTTATGTAGCATTACGATTTAACGTATAACGTTATATGGTAATACGTTATAACGTATAACGTTATGTAGCATAACGATATAACGTATAACGTTATGTAGCATTACGATATAACGTATAACGTTATATGGTAATACGTTATAACGTATAACGTTATGTAGCATAACGATATAACGTATAACGTTATGTAGCATTACGATATAACGTATAACGTTATATGGTAATACGTTATATCGTATAACGTTATGTAGCATAACGATATGACGTATAACGTTATGTAGCACTACGATATAGCGTATAACGTTATGTAGCATTACGATATAACGTATAACGTTATGTAGCATTACGATATAACGTATAACGTTATATAGTATTACGTTATAACGTATAACGTTATGTAGCATAACGATATAACGTATAACGTTATGTAGCATTACGATATAACGTATAACGTTATATGGTAATACGTTATAACGTATAACGTTATGTATCATTACGATATAACTTATAACGTTATGTAGCATTACGATGTAACGTATAACGTAATATGGTAATACGTTATAACGTATAACGTTATGTTGCATTACGTTATAACGTATAACGTTATGTAGCATTACGTTATAACGTATAACGTTATGTAGCGTTATGATTTAACGTATAACGTTATGCAGCATTACGATATAACGTATAACATTATGTGGCATTACGATATAACGTATAACGTTATGCAGCATTACGAGATAACGTATAACGATATAAAGCATTACAATATAACGTATAACGTTATGTAGCATTACGATATAACGTATACCGTTATGTAGCATTATGATATAACGTATAATGTTACGTAGCATTACGATATAACGTATAACGTTATGTAGCATTACGATATAACGTATAACGTTATGCAGCATTACGATATAACGTATAACATTATGTAGCATTACGATATAACGTATAACGTTATGTAGCATTACGATATAACGTATAACGTTATATGCTAATACGTTATATCGTATAACGATATGTAGCATAACGATATAACGTATAACGTTATGTAGCATTACGATATAACGTATAACGTTGTGCAGCATTACGAGATAACGTATAACGATATGAAGCATTACGATATAACGTATAACGTTATGTAGCATTACGATATAACGTATAACGTCATGTAGCATTATGATATAACGTATAAAGTAACGTAGCATTACGATATAACGTATAACGTTACGTAGCATTACGATATAACGTATAACGTTGTGCAGCATTACGAGATAACGTATAACGATATGAAGCATTACGATATAACGTATTACATTATGTAGCATTACGATATAACGTATAACGTTATGTAGCATTATGATATAACGTATAAAGTAACGTAGCATTACGATATAACGTATAACGTTACGTAGCATTACGATATAACGTATAACGTTATGTAGCATAACGATATAACGTATAACGTTATGTAGCATTACGATATAACGTATAACGTTATGTAGCATAACGATATAACGTATAACGTTATGTATCATTACGATATAACGTATAACGTATTATGGTAATACGTTATAACGTATAACGTTATGTAGCATTACGATATAACGTATAACGTTATGTAGCATTACGATATAACGTATAACGCTATGTAGCATTACGATATAACGTATAACGTTATGTAGCATTACGATATAACGTATAACGTTATATGGTAATACGTTATAACGTATAACGTTATATGGTAATACGTTATAACGTATAACGTCATGTAGCATAACGATATAACGTATAACGTTATGCAGCATTACGATATAACGTATAACGTATTATGGTAATACGTTATAACGTTTAACGTTATGTAGCATTACGATTTAACGTATAACGTTATGTAGCATTACGATATAACGTATAACGTTATGTAGCATTACGATATAACGTATAACGTTATGTAGCATTACGATATAACGTATAACGCTATGTAGCATTACGATATAACGTATAACGTTATATCGTATTACGTTATAACGTATAACGTTATGTAGCATAACGATAGAACGTAGAACGTTATGTAGCATTACGATATAACGTATAACGTTATATGGTAATACGTTATAACGTATAACGTTATGTAGCATAACGATATATCGTATAACGTTATGTAGCATTACGATATAACGTATAACGTTATGTAGCATTACGATATAACGTATAACGTTATGTAGAATTACGATATAACGTATAACGTTATGTAGCATTACGATATATCGTATAACGTTATGTAGCATTACGATGTAACGTATAACGTTATATAGTATGACGTTATAACGTATAACGTTATGTAGCATTACGATATAACGCATAACGTTATGTAGCATTACGATATAACGTATAACGTTATATGGTAATACGTTATAACGTATAACGTTATGTAGCATTACGATTTAACGTATAACGTTATATGGTAATACGTTATAACGTATAACGTTATGTAGCATAACGATATAACGTATAACGTTATGTAGCATTACGATATAACGTATAACGTTATATGGTAATACGTTATAACGTATAACGTTATGTAGCATAACGATATAACGTATAACGTTATGTAGCATTACGATATAACGTATAACGTTATATGGTAATACGTTATATCGTATAACGTTATGTAGCATAACGATATGACGTATAACGTTATGTAGCACTACGATATAGCGTATAACGTTATGTAGCATTACGATATAACGTATAACGTTATGTAGCATTACGATATAACGTATAACGTTATATAGTATTACGTTATAACGTATAACGTTATGTAGCATAACGATATAACGTATAACGTTATGTAGCATTACGATATAACGTATAACGTTATATGGTAATACGTTATAACGTATAACGTTATGTATCATTACGATATAACTTATAACGTTATGTAGCATTACGATGTAACGTATAACGTAATATGGTAATACGTTATAACGTATAACGTTATGTTGCATTACGTTATAACGTATAACGTTATGTAGCATTACGTTATAACGTATAACGTTATGTAGCGTTATGATTTAACGTATAACGTTATGCAGCATTACGATATAACGTATAACATTATGTGGCATTACGATATAACGTATAACGTTATGCAGCATTACGAGATAACGTATAACGATATAAAGCATTACAATATAACGTATAACGTTATGTAGCATTACGATATAACGTATACCGTTATGTAGCATTATGATATAACGTATAATGTTACGTAGCATTACGATATAACGTATAACGTTATGTAGCATTACGATATAACGTATAACGTTATGCAGCATTACGATATAACGTATAACATTATGTAGCATTACGATATAACGTATAACGTTATGTAGCATTACGATATAACGTGTAACGTTATGTAGCATTACGATATAACGTATAACGTTATATAGTATTACGTTATAACGTATAACGTTATGTAGCATAACGATTTAACGTATAACGTTATGTAGCATTACGATATAACGTGTAACGTTATGTAGCATTACGATATAACGTATAACGTTATGTAGCATTACGATATAACGTATAACGTTATATGGTAATACGTTATAACGTATAACGTTATGTGGCATAACGATATAACGTATAACGTTACGTAGCATTACGATATAACGTATAACGTTATGTAGCATTACGATATAACATATAACATTATGTAGCATAACGATATAACGTATAACGTTATGTAGCATTACGATATAACGTATAACGTTATATGCTAATACGTTATATCGTATAACGATATGTAGCATAACGATATAACGTATAACGTTATATGCTAATACGTTATATCGTATAACGATATGTAGCATAACGATATAACGTATAACGTTATGTAGCATTACGATATAACGTATAACGTTGTGCAGCATTACGAGATAACGTATAACGATATGAAGCATTACGATATAACGTATAACATTATGTAGCATTACGATATAACGTATAACGTTATGTAGCATTATGATATAACGTATAAAGTAACGTAGCATTACGATATAACGTATAACGTTATGTAGCATAACGATATAACGTATAACGTTATGTAGCATTACGATATAACGTATAACGTTATATGGTAATACGTTATAACGTATAACGTTATGTATCATTACGATATAACTTATAACGTTATGTAGCATTACGATGTAACGTATAACGTAATATGGTAATACGTTATAACGTATAACGTTATGTTGCATTACGTTATAACGTATAACGTTATGTAGCATTACGTTATAACGTATAACGTTATGTAGCGTTATGATTTAACGTATAACGTTATGCAGCATTACGATATAACGTATAACATTATGTGGCATTACGATATAACGTATAACGTTATGCAGCATTACGAGATAACGTATAACGATATAAAGCATTACAATATAACGTATAACGTTATGTAGCATTACGATATAACGTATACCGTTATGTAGCATTATGATATAACGTATAATGTTACGTAGCATTACGATATAACGTATAACGTTATGTAGCATTACGATATAACGTATAACGTTATGCAGCATTACGATATAACGTATAACATTATGTAGCATTACGATATAACGTATAACGTTATGTAGCATTACGATATAACGTGTAACGTTATGTAGCATTACGATATAACGTATAACGTTATATAGTATTACGTTATAACGTATAACGTTATGTAGCATAACGATTTAACGTATAACGTTATGTAGCATTACGATATAACGTGTAACGTTATGTAGCATTACGATATAACGTATAACGTTATGTAGCATTACGATATAACGTATAACGTTATATGGTAATACGTTATAACGTATAACGTTATGTGGCATAACGATATAACGTATAACGTTACGTAGCATTACGATATAACGTATAACGTTATGTAGCATTACGATATAACATATAACATTATGTAGCATAACGATATAACGTATAACGTTATGTAGCATTACGATATAACGTATAACGTTATATGCTAATACGTTATATCGTATAACGATATGTAGCATAACGATATAACGTATAACGTTATGTAGCATTACGATATAACGTATAACGTTGTGCAGCATTACGAGATAACGTATAACGATATGAAGCATTACGATATAACGTATAACATTATGTAGCATTACGATATAACGTATAACGTCATGTAGCATTATGATATAACGTATAAAGTAACGTAGCATTACGATATAACGTATAACGTTACGTAGCATTACGATATAACGTATAACGTTGTGCAGCATTACGAGATAACGTATAACGATATGAAGCATTACGATATAACGTATTACATTATGTAGCATTACGATATAACGTATAACGTTATGTAGCATTATGATATAACGTATAAAGTAACGTAGCATTACGATATAACGTATAACGTTACGTAGCATTACGATATAACGTATAACGTTATGTAGCATAACGATATAACGTATAACGTTATGTAGCATTACGATATAACGTATAACGTTATGTAGCATAACGATATAACGTATAACGTTATGTATCATTACGATATAACGTATAACGTATTATGGTAATACGTTATAACGTATAACGTTATGTAGCATTACGATATTACGTATAACGTTATGTAGCATTACGATATAACGTATAACGCTATGTAGCATTACGATATAACGTATAACGTTATGTAGCATTACGATATAACGTATAACGTTATATGGTAATACGTTATAACGTATAACGTTATATGGTAATACGTTATAACGTATAACGTCATGTAGCATAACGATATAACGTATAACGTTATGCAGCATTACGATATAACGTATAACGTATTATGGTAATACGTTATAACGTTTAACGTTATGTAGCATTACGATATAACGTATAACGTTATGTAGCATTACGATATAACGTATAACGTTATGTAGCATTACGATATAACGTATAACGTTATGTAGCATTACGATATAACGTATAACGCTATGTAGCATTACGATATAACGTATAACGTTATATCGTATTACGTTATAACGTATAACGTTATGTAGCATAACGATAGAACGTAGAACGTTATGTAGCATTACGATATAACGTATAACGTTATATGGTAATACGTTATAACGTATAACGTTATGTAGCATAACGATATAACGTATAACGTTATGTAGCATTACGATATAACGTATAACGTTATATGGTAATACGTTATATCGTATAACGTTATGTAGCATAACGATATGACGTATAACGTTATGTAGCACTACGATATAGCGTATAACGTTATGTAGCATTACGATATAACGTATAACGTTATGTAGCATTACGATATAACGTATAACGTTATATAGTATTACGTTATAACGTATAACGTTATGTAGCATAACGATATAACGTATAACGTTATGTAGCATTACGATATAACGTATAACGTTATATGGTAATACGTTATAACGTATAACGTTATGTATCATTACGATATAACTTATAACGTTATGTAGCATTACGATGTAACGTATAACGTAATATGGTAATACGTTATAACGTATAACGTTATGTTGCATTACGTTATAACGTATAACGTTATGTAGCATTACGTTATAACGTATAACGTTATGTAGCGTTATGATTTAACGTATAACGTTATGCAGCATTACGATATAACGTATAACATTATGTGGCATTACGATATAACGTATAACGTTATGCAGCATTACGAGATAACGTATAACGATATAAAGCATTACAATATAACGTATAACGTTATGTAGCATTACGATATAACGTATACCGTTATGTAGCATTATGATATAACGTATAATGTTACGTAGCATTACGATATAACGTATAACGTTATGTAGCATTACGATATAACGTATAACGTTATGCAGCATTACGATATAACGTATAACATTATGTAGCATTACGATATAACGTATAACGTTATGTAGCATTACGATATAACGTATAACGTTATGTAGCATTACGATATAACGTATAACGTTATATGGTAATACGTTATAACGTATAACGTTATGTGGCATAACGATATAACGTATAACGTTACGTAGCATTACGATATAACGTATAACGTTATGTAGCATTACGATATAACATATAACATTATGTAGCATAACGATATAACGTATAACGTTATGTAGCATTACGATATAACGTATAACGTTATATGCTAATACGTTATATCGTATAACGATATGTAGCATAACGATATAACGTATAACGTTATGTAGCATTACGATATAACGTATAACGTTGTGCAGCATTACGAGATAACGTATAACGATATGAAGCATTACGATATAACGTATAACATTATGTAGCATTACGATATAACGTATAACGTCATGTAGCATTATGATATAACGTATAAAGTAACGTAGCATTACGATATAACGTATAACGTTACGTAGCATTACGATATAACGTATAACGTTGTGCAGCATTACGAGATAACGTATAACGATATGAAGCATTACGATATAACGTATTACATTATGTAGCATTACGATATAACGTATAACGTTATGTAGCATTATGATATAACGTATAAAGTAACGTAGCATTACGATATAACGTATAACGTTACGTAGCATTACGATATAACGTATAACGTTATGTAGCATAACGATAAAGCGTATAACGTTATGTAGCATTACGATATAACGTATAACGTTATGTAGCATAACGATATAACGTATAACGTTATGTATCATTACGATATAACGTATAACGTATTATGGTAATACGTTATAACGTATAACGTTATGTAGCATTACGATATAACGTATAACGTTATGTAGCATTACGATATAACGTATAACGCTATGTAGCATTACGATATAACGCATAACGTTATGTAGCATTACGATATAACGTATAACGTTATATGGTAATACGTTATAACGTATAACGTTATATGGTAATACGTTATAACGTATAACGTTATGCAGCATTACGATATAACGTATAACGTATTATGGTAATACGTTATAACGTTTAACGTTATGTAGCATTACGATATAACGTATAACGTTATGTAGCATTACGATATAACGTATAACGTTATGTAGCATTACGATATAACGTGTAACGTTATGTAGCATTACGATATAACGTATAACGTTATGTAGCATTACGATATAACGTATAACGTTATATGGTAATACGTTATAACGTATAACGTTATATCGTATTACGTTATAACGTATAACGTTATGTAGCATAACGATAGAACGTAGAACGTTATGTAGCATTACGATATAACGTATAACGTTATATGGTAATACGTTATAACTTATAACGTTATGTAGCATAACGATATAACGTATAACGTTATGTAGCATTACGATATAACGTATAACGTTATATGGTAATAGGTTATAACGTATAACGTTATGTAGCATTACGATATAACGTATAACGTTATATGGTAATACGTTATAACGTATAACGTTATGTAGCATAACGATATATCGTATAACGTTATGTAGCATTACGATATAACGTATAACGTTATGTAGCATTACGATATAACGTATAACGTTATGTAGAATTACGATATAACGTATAACGTTATGTAGCATTACGATATATCGTATAACGTTATGTAGCATTACGATGTAACGTATAACGTTATATAGTATGACGTTATAACGTATAACGTTATGTAGCATTACGATATAACGTATAACGTTATGTAGCATTACGATATAACGTATAACGTTATATGGTAATACGTTATAACGTATAACGTTATGTAGCATTACGATTTAACGTATAACGTTATATGGTAATACGTTATAACGTATAACGTTATGTAGCATAACGATATAACGTATAACGTTATGTAGCATTACGATATAACGTATAACGTTATATGGTAATACGTTATAACGTATAACGTTATGTAGCATAACGATATAACGTATAACGTTATGTAGCATTACGATATAACGTATAACGTCATATGGCAATACGTTATATCGTATAACGTTATGTAACATTACGAGATAACGTATAACGATATAAAGCATTACAATATAACGTATAACGTTATGTAGCATTACGATATAACGTATACCGTTATGTAGCATTATGATATAACGTATAATGTTACGTAGCATTACGATATAACGTATAACGTTATGTAGCATTACGATATAACGTATAACGTTATGTAGCATTACGATATAACGTATAACGTTATGCAGCATTATGATATAACGTATAACATTATGTAGCATAACGATATAACGTATAACGTTATGTAGCATTACGATATAACGTATAACGTTATATGGTAATACGTTATATAGTATAACGTTATGTATCATAACGATATAACGTATAACGTTATGTAGCATTTCGATATAACGTATAACGTTATATGGTAATACGTTATAACGTACAACGTTATGTAGCATAACGATATAACGTATAACGTTATGTAGCATTACGATATAACGTATAACGTTTTGTAGCATTACGATATAACGTATAACGTTATATGGTAATACGTTATAACGTATAACGTTATGTAGCTTAACGGTATAACGTATAACGTTATGTAGCATTACGATATAACGTATAACGTTATGTAGCATTACGATATAACGTATAACGTTATGTAGTATTACGATATAACGTATAACGTTATGTAGCATTACGATATAACGTATAACGTTATGTAGCATTGCGATATAACGTGTAACGTTATGTAGCATTACGATATAACGTATAACGTTATATAGTATTACGTTATAACGTATAACGTTATATGGTAATACGTTATAACGTATAACGTTATGTAGCATAACGATATAACGTATAACGTTATGCAGCATTACGATATAACGTATAACGTATTATGGTAATACGTTATAACGTTTAACGTTATGTAGCATTACGATATAACGTATAACGTTATGTAGCATTACGATATAACGTATAACGTTATGTAGCATTACGATATAACGTGTAACGTTATGTAGCATTACGATATAACGTATAACGTTATGTAGCATTACGATATAACGTATAACGTTATATGGTAATACGTTATAACGTATAACGTTATGTGGCATAACGATATAACGTATAACGTTACGTAGCATTACGATATAACGTATAACGTTGTGCAGCATTACGATATAACGTATAACATTATGTAGCATAACGATATAACGTATAACGTTATGTAGCATTACGATATAACGTATAACGTTATATGCTAATACGTTATATCGTATAACGATATGTAGCATAACGATATAACGTATAACGTTATGTAGCATTACGATATAACGTATAACGTTGTGCAGCATTACGAGATAACGTATAACGATATGAAGCATTACGATATAACGTATAACATTATGTAGCATTACGATATAACGTATAACGTTATGTAGCATTATGATATAACGTATAAAGTAACGTAGCATTACGATATAACGTATAACGTTACGTAGCATTACGATATAACGTATAACGTTGTGCAGCATTACGAGATAACGTATAACGATATGAAGCATTACGATATAACGTATTACATTATGTAGCATTACGATATAACGTATAACGTTATGTAGCATTATGATATAACGTATAAAGTAACGTAGCATTACGATATAACGTATAGCGTTACGTAGCATTACGATATAACGTATAACGTTATGTAGCATAACGATATAACGTATAACGTTATGTAGCATTACGATATAACGTATAACGTTATGTAGCATAACGATATAACGTATAACGTTATGTATCATTACGATATAACGTATAACGTATAACGTTATGTAGCATTACGATATAACGTATAACGTTATGTAGCATTACGATATAACGTATAACGCTATGTAGCATTACGATATAACGTATAACGTTATGTAGCATTACGATATAACGTATAACGTTATATGGTAATACGTTATAACGTATAACGTTATATGGTAATACGTTATAACGTATAACGTTATGTAGCATAACGATATAACGTATAACGTTATGCAGCATTACGATATAACGTATAACGTATTATGGTAATACGTTATAACGTTTAACGTTATGTAGCATTACGATATAACGTATAACGTTATGTAGCATTACGATATAACGTATAACGTTATGTAGCATTACGATATAACGTATAACGTTATGTAGCATTACGATATAACGTATAACGCTATGTAGCATTACGATATAACGTATAACGTTATATCGTATTACGTTATAACGTATAACGTTATGTAGCATAACGATAGAACGTAGAACGTTATGTAGCATTACGATATAACGTATAACGTTATGTAGCATAACGATATAACGTATAACGTTATGTATCATTACGATATAACGTATAACGTATTATGGTAATACGTTATAACGTATAACGTTATGTAGCATTACGATATAACGTATAACGTTATGTAGCATTACGATATAACGTATAACGCTATGTAGCATTACGATATAACGTATAACGTTATGTAGCATTACGATATAACGTATAACGTTATGTAGCATTGCGATATAACGTGTAACGTTATGTAGCATTACGATATAACGTATAACGTTATATAGTATTACGTTATAACGTATAACGTTATATGGTAATACGTTATAACGTATAACGTTATGTAGCATAACGATATAACGTATAACGTTATGCAGCATTACGATATAACGTATAACGTATTATGGTAATACGTTATAACGTTTAACGTTATGTAGCATTACGATATAACGTATAACGTTATGTAGCATTACGATATAACGTATAACGTTATGTAGCATTACGATATAACGTGTAACGTTATGTAGCATTACGATATAACGTATAACGTTATGTAGCATTACGATATAACGTATAACGTTATGTAGCATTACGATATAACGTATAACGTTATGCAGCATTACGATATAACGTATAACGTATTATGGTAATACGTTATAACGTTTAACGTTATGTGGCATAACGATATAACGTATAACGTTACGTAGCATTACGATATAACGTATAACGTTATGTAGCATTACGATATAACGTATAACGTTATGTAGCATTACGATATAACGTATAACATTATGTAGCATAACGATATAACGTATAACGTTATGTAGCATTACGATATAACGTATAACGTTATATGCTAATACGTTATATCGTATAACGATATGTAGCATAACGATATAACGTATAACGTTATGTAGCATTACGATATAACGTATAACGTTGTGCAGCATTACGAGATAACGTATAACGATATGAAGCATTACGATATAACGTATAACATTATGTAGCATTACGATATAACGTATAACGTTATGTAGCATTATGATATAACGTATAAAGTAACGTAGCATTACGATATAACGTATAACGTTACGTAGCATTACGATATAACGTATAACGTTGTGCAGCATTACGAGATAACGTATAACGATATGAAGCATTACGATATAACGTATTACATTATGTAGCATTACGATATAACGTATAACGTTATGTAGCATTATGATATAACGTATAAAGTAACGTAGCATTACGATATAACGTATAGCGTTACGTAGCATTACGATATAACGTATAACGTTATGTAGCATAACGATATAACGTATAACGTTATGTAGCATTACGATATAACGTATAACGTTATGTAGCATAACGATATAACGTATAACGTTATGTATCATTACGATATAACGTATAACGTATTATGGTAATACGTTATAACGTATAACGTTATGTAGCATTACGATATAACGTATAACGTTATGTAGCATTACGATATAACGTATAACGCTATGTAGCATTACGATATAACGTATAACGTTATGTAGCATTACGATATAACGTATAACGTTATATGGTAATACGTTATAACGTATAACGTTATATGGTAATACGTTATAACGTATAACGTTATGTAGCATAACGATATAACGTATAACGTTATGCAGCATTACGATATAACGTATAACGTATTATGGTAATACGTTATAACGTTTAACGTTATGTAGCATTACGATATAACGTATAACGTTATGTAGCATTACGATATAACGTATAACGTTATGTAGCATTACGATATAACGTATAACGTTATGTAGCATTACGATATAACGTATAACGCTATGTAGCATTACGATATAACGTATAACGTTATATCGTATTACGTTATAACGTATAACGTTATGTAGCATAACGATAGAACGTAGAACGTTATGTAGCATTACGATATAACGTATAACGTTATATGGTAATACGTTATAACTTATAACGTTATGTAGCATAACGATATAACGTATAACGTTATGTAGCATTACGATATAACGTATAACGTTATATGGTAATAGGTTATAACGTATAACGTTATGTAGCATTACGATATAACGTATAACGTTATATGGTAATACGTTATAACGTATAACGTTATGTAGCATAACGATATATCGTATAACGTTATGTAGCATTACGATATAACGTATAACGTTATGTAGCATTACGATATAACGTATAACGTTATGTAGAATTACGATATAACGTACAACGTTATGTAGCATTACGATATATCGTATAACGTTATGTAGCATTACGATGTAACGTATAACGTTATATAGTATGACGTTATAACGTATAACGTTATGTAGCATTACGATATAACGTATAACGTTATGTAGCATTACGATATAACGTATAACGTTATATGGTAATACGTTATAACGTATAACGTTATGTAGCATTACGATTTAACGTATAACGTTATATGGTAATACGTTATAACGTATAACGTTATGTAGCATAACGATATAACGTATAACGTTATGTAGCATTACGATATAACGTATAACGTTATATGGTAATACGTTATAACGTATAACGTTATGTAGCATAACGATATAACGTATAACGTTATGTAGCATTACGATATAACGTATAACGTTATATGGTAATACGTTATATCGTATAAGGTTATGTAGCATAACGATATGACGTATAACGTTATGTAGCACTACGATATAGCGTATAACGTTATGTAGCATTACGATATAACGTATAACGTTATGTAGCATTACGATATAACGTATAACGTTATATAGTATTACGTTATAACGTATAACGTTATGTAGCATAACGATATAACGTATAACGTTATGTAGCATTACGATATAACGTATAACGTTATATGGTAATACGTTATAACGTATAACGTTATGTAGCTTAACGGTATAACGTATAACGTTATGTAGCATTACGATATAACGTATAACGTTATGTAGCATTACGATATAACGTATAACGTTATGTAGCATTACGATATAACGTATAACGTTATGTAGCATTACGATATAACGTATAACGTTATGTAGCATTGCGATATAACGTGTAACGTTATGTAGCATTACGATATAACGTATAACGTTATATAGTATTACGTTATAACGTATAACGTTATGTAGCATAACGATTTAACGTATAACGTTATGTAGCATTACGATATAACGTATAACGTTATATGGTAATACGTTATAACGTATAACGTTATGTAGCATTACGATATAACGTATAACGTTATGTAGCATTACGATATAACGTATAACGTTATGTAGCATTACGATATAACGTATAACATTATGTAGCATAACGATATAACGTATAACGTTATATGCTAATACGTTATATCGTATAACGTTATGTAGCATTACGATATAACGTATAGCGTTATGTAGCATTACGATATAACGTATAACGTTATGTAGAATTACGATATAACGTATAACGTTATGTAGCATTACGATATATCGTATAACGTTATATAGTATTACGCTATAACGTATAACGTTATGTATCATAACGATATTACGTATAACGTTATGTAGCATTACGATATAACGTATAACGTTATATGGTAATACGTTATAACGTATAACGTTATGTAGCATTACGATATAACGTATAACGTTATATGGTAATACGTTATAACGTATAACGTTATGTGGCATAACGATATAACGTATAACGTTATGTAGCATTACGATATAACGTATAACGTTATATGGTAATACGTTATAACGTATAACGTTATGTAGCATTACGATATAACGTATAACGTTATATGGTAATACGTTATAACGTATAACGTTATGTAGCATAACGATAAAACGTATAACGTTATGTAGCATTACGATATAACGTATAACGTTATGTAGCATTACGATATAACGTATAACGTTATATGGTAATACGTTATAACGTATAACGTTATGTAGCATAACGATATAACGTATAACGTTATGTAGCATTACGATATAACGTATAACGTTATGTAGCATTACGATATAACGTATAACGTTATGTAGCATTACGATATAACGTATAACGTTATGTAGCATTACGATATAACGTATAACGTTATGTAGCATTACGATATAACGTATAACGTTATGTAGCATTACGATATAACGTATAACGTTATGTAGCATTGCGATATAACGTGTAACGTTATGTAGCATTACGATATAACGTATAACGTTATATAGTATTACGCTATAACGTATAACGTTATGTAGCATAACGATTTAACGTATAACGTTATGGAGCATTACGATATAACGTATAACGTTATATGGTAATACGTTATAACGTATAACGTTATGTAGCATTACGATATAACGTATAACGTTATGTAGCATTACGATATAACGTATAACGTTATGTAGCATTACGATATAACGTATAACATTATGTAGCATAACGATATAACGTATAACGTTATATGGTAATACGTTATAACGTACAGCGTTATGTAGCATAACGATATAACGTATAACGTTATGTAGCATTACGATATAACGTATAACGTTATATGGTAATACGTTATATAGTATAACGTTATGTATCATAACGATATAACGTATAACGTTATGTAGCATTTCGATATAACGTATAACGTTATATGGTAATACGTTATAACGTACAACGTTATGTAGCATAACGATATAACGTATAACGTTATGTAGCATTACGATATAACGTATAACGTTTTGTAGCATTACGATATAACGTATAACGTTATATGGTAATACGTTATAACGTATAACGTTATGTAGCTTAACGGTATAACGTATAACGTTATGTAGCATTACGATATAACGTATAACGTTATGTAGCATTACGATATAACGTATAACGTTATGTAGTATTACGATATAACGTATAACGTTATGTAGCATTACGATATAACGTATAACGTTATGTAGCATTGCGATATAACGTGTAACGTTATGTAGCATTACGATATAACGTATAACGTTATATAGTATTACGTTATAACGTATAACGTTATATCGTATTACGTTATAACGTATAACGTTATGTAGCATAACGATAGAACGTAGAACGTTATGTAGCATTACGATATAACGTATAACGTTATGTAGCATAACGATATAACGTATAACGTTATGTAGCATTACGATATAACGTATAACGTTATATGGTAATACGTTATAACGTATAACGTTATGTAGCATAACGATATAACGTATAACGTTATGTAGCATTACGATATAACGTATAACGTTATATGGTAATACGTTATATCGTATAAGGTTATGTAGCATAACGATATGACGTATAACGTTATGTAGCACTACGATATAGCGTATAACGTTATATGGTAATACGTTATAACGTATAACGTTATGTAGCATTACGATTTAACGTATAACGTTATATGGTAATACGTTATAACGTATAACGTTATGTAGCATAACGATATAACATATAACGTTATGTAGCATTACGATATAACGTATAACGTTATATGGTAATACGTTATAACGTATAACGTTATGTAGCATAACGATATAACGTATAACGTTATGTAGCATTACGATATAACGTATAACGTTATATGGTAATACGTTATATCGTATAAGGTTATGTAGCATAACGATATGACGTATAACGTTATGTAGCACTACGATATAGCGTATAACGTTATGTAGCATTACGATATAACGTATAACGTTATGTAGCATTACGATATAACGTATAACGTTATATAGTATTACGTTATAACGTATAACGTTATGTAGCATAACGATATAACGTATAACGTTATGTAGCATTACGATATAACGTATAACGTTATATGGTAATACGTTATAACGTATAACGTTATGTAGCTTAACGGTATAACGTATAACGTTATGTAGCATTACGATATAACGTATAACGTTATGTAGCATTACGATATAACGTATAACGTTATGTAGCATTACGATATAACGTATAACGTTATGTAGCATTACGATATAACGTATAACGTTATGTAGCATTGCGATATAACGTGTAACGTTATGTAGCATTACGATATAACGTATAACGTTATATAGTATTACGTTATAACGTATAACGTTATGTAGCATAACGATTTAACGTATAACGTTATGTAGCATTACGATATAACGTATAACGTTATATGGTAATACGTTATAACGTATAACGTTATGTAGCATTACGATATAACGTATAACGTTATGTAGCATTACGATATAACGTATAACGTTATGTAGCATTACGATATAACGTATAACATTATGTAGCATAACGATATAACGTATAACGTTATATGCTAATACGTTATATCGTATAACGTTATGTAGCATTACGATATAACGTATAGCGTTATGTAGCATTACGATATAACGTATAACGTTATGTAGAATTACGATATAACGTATAACGTTATGTAGCATTACGATATATCGTATAACGTTATATAGTATTACGTTATAACGTATAACGTTATGTATCATAACGATATTACGTATAACGTTATGTAGCATTACGATATAACGTATAACGTTATATGGTAATACGTTATAACGTATAACGTTATGTAGCATTACGATATAACGTATAACGTTATATGGTAATACGTTATAACGTATAACGTTATGTGGCATAACGATATAACGTATAACGTTATGTAGCATTACGATATAACGTATAACGTTATATGGTAATACGTTATAACGTATAACGTTATGTAGCATTACGATATAACGTATAACGTTATATGGTAATACGTTATAACGTATAACGTTATGTAGCATAACGATAAAACGTATAACGTTATGTAGCATTACGATATAACGTATAACGTTATGTAGCATTACGATATAACGTATAACGTTATATGGTAATACGTTATAACGTATAATGTTATGTAGCATAACGATATAACGTATAACGTTATGTAGCATTACGATATAACGTATAACGTTATGTAGCATTACGATATAACGTATAACGTTATGTAGCATTACGATATAACGTATAACGTTATGTAGCATTACGATATAACGTATAACGTTATGTAGCATTACGATATAACGTATAACGTTATGTAGCATTACGATATAACGTATAACGTTATGTAGCATTACGATATAACGTATAACGTTATGTAGCATTGCGATATAACGTGTAACGTTATGTAGCATTAGGATATAACGTATAACGTTATATAGTATTACGCTATAACGTATAACGTTATGTAGCATAACGATTTAACGTATAACGTTATGGAGCATTACGATATAACGTATAACGTTATATGGTAATACGTTATAACGTATAACGTTATGTAGCATTACGATATAACGTATAACGTTATGTAGCATTACGATATAACGTATAACGTTATGTAGCATTACGATATAACGTATAACATTATGTAGCATAACGATATAACGTATAACGTTATATGGTAATACGTTATAACGTACAGCGTTATGTAGCATAACGATATAACGTATAACGTTATGTAGCATTACGATATAACGTATAACGTTATATGGTAATACGTTATATAGTATAACGTTATGTATCATAACGATATAACGTATAACGTTATGTAGCATTTCGATATAACGTATAACGTTATATGGTAATACGTTATAACGTACAACGTTATGTAGCATAACGATATAACGTATAACGTTATGTAGCATTACGATATAACGTATAACGTTTTGTAGCATTACGATATAACGTATAACGTTATATGGTAATACGTTATAACGTATAACGTTATGTAGCTTAACGGTATAACGTATAACGTTATGTAGCATTACGATATAACGTATAACGTTATGTAGCATTACGATATAACGTATAACGTTATGTAGTATTACGATATAACGTATAACGTTATGTAGCATTACGATATAACGTATAACGTTATATAGTATTACGTTATAACGTATAACGTTATGTAGCATAACGATATAACGTATAACGTTATGTAGCATTACGATATAACGTATAACGATATATGGTAATACGTTATAACGTATAACGTTATGTAGCTTAACGGTATAACGTATAACGTTATGTAGCATTACGATATAACGTATAACGTTATGTAGCATTACGATATAACGTATAACGTTATGTAGCATTACGATATAACGTATAACGTTATGTAGCATTACGATATAACGTATAACGTTATGTAGCATTACGATATAACGTATAACGTTATGTAGCATTACGATATAACGTATAACGTTATATGGTAATACGTTATAACGTATAACGTTATGTAGCATAACGATATATCGTATAACGTTATGTAGCATTACGATATAACGTATAACGTTATGTAGCATTACGATATAACGTATAACGTTATATCGTATTACGTTATAACGTATAACGTTATGTAGCATAACGATAGAACGTAGAACGTTATGTAGCATTACGATATAACGTATAACGTTATGTAGCATTACGATATAACGTATAACGTTATGTAGCATTACGATATAACGTATAACGCTATGTAGCATTACGATATAACGTATAACGTTATATCGTATTACGTTATAACGTATAACGTTATGTAGCATAACGATAGAACGTAGAACGTTATGTAGCATTACGATATAACGTATAACGTTATATGGTAATACGTTATAACTTATAACGTTATGTAGCATAACGATATAACGTATAACGTTATGTAGCATTACGATATAACGTATAACGTTATATGGTAATAGGTTATAACGTATAACGTTATGTAGCATTACGATATAACGTATAACGTTATATGGTAATACGTTATAACGTATAACGTTATGTAGCATAACGATATATCGTATAACGCTATGTAGCATTACGATATAACGTATAACGTTATGTAGCATTACGATATAACGTATAACGTTATGTAGAATTACGATATAACGTACAACGTTATGTAGCATTACGATATATCGTATAACGTTATGTAGCATTACGATGTAACGTATAACGTTATATAGTATGACGTTATAACGTATAACGTTATGTAGCATTACGATATAACGTATAACGTTATGTAGCATTACGATATAACGTATAACGTTATATGGTAATACGTTATAACGTATAACGTTATGTAGCATAACGATAAAACGTATAACGTTATGTAGCATTACGATATAACGTATAACGTTATGTAGCATTACGATATAACGTATAACGTTATATGGTAATACGTTATAACGTATAACGTTATGTAGCATAACGATATAACGTATAACGTTATGTAGCATTACGATATAACGTATAACGTTATGTAGCATTACGATATAACGTATAACGTTATGTAGCATTACGATATAACGTATAACGTTATGTAGCATTACGATATAACGTATAACGTTATGTAGCATTACGATATAACGTATAACGTTATGTAGCATTACGATATAACGTATAACGTTATGTAGCATTGCGATATAACGTGTAACGTTATGTAGCATTACGATATAACGTATAACGTTATATAGTATTACGCTATAACGTATAACGTTATGTAGCATAACGATTTAATGTATAACGTTATGGAGCATTACGATATAACGTATAACGTTATATGGTAATACGTTATAACGTATAACGTTATGTAGCATTACGATATAACGTATAACGTTATGTAGCATTACGATATAACGTATAACGTTATGTAGCATTACGATATAACGTATAACATTATGTAGCATAACGATATAACGTATAACGTTATATGGTAATACGTTATAACGTACAGCGTTATGTAGCATAACGATATAACGTATAACGTTATGTAGCATTACGATATAACGTATAACGTTATATGGTAATACGTTATATAGTATAACGTTATGTATCATAACGATATAACGTATAACGTTATGTAGCATTTCGATATAACGTATAACGTTATATGGTAATACGTTATAACGTACAACGTTATGTAGCATAACGATATAACGTATAACGTTATGTAGCATTACGATATAACGTATAACGTTTTGTAGCATTACGATATAACGTATAACGTTATATGGTAATACGTTATAACGTATAACGTTATGTAGCTTAACGGTATAACGTATAACGTTATGTAGCATTACGATATAACGTATAACGTTATGTAGTATTACGATATAACGTATAACGTTATGTAGCATTACGATATAACGTATAACGTTATGTAGCATTGCGATATAACGTGTAACGTTATGTAGCATTACGATATAACGTATAACGTTATATAGTATTACGTTATAACGTATAACGTTATATGGTAATACGTTATAACGTATAACGTTATGTAGCATAACGATATAACGTATAACGTTATGCAGCATTACGATATAACGTATAACGTATTATGGTAATACGTTATAACGTTTAACGTTATGTAGCATTACGATATAACGTATAACGTTATGTAGCATTACGATATAACGTATAACGTTATGTAGCATTACGATATAACGTATAACGTTATGTAGCATTACGATATAACGTATAACGCTATGTAGCATTACGATATAACGTATAACGTTATATCGTATTACGTTATAACGTATAACGTTATGTAGCATAACGATAGAACGTAGAACGTTATGTAGCATTACGATATAACGTATAACGTTATATGGTAATACGTTATAACTTATAACGTTATGTAGCATAACGATATAACGTATAACGTTATGTAGCATTACGATATAACGTATAACGTTATATGGTAATAGGTTATAACGTATAACGTTATGTAGCATTACGATATAACGTATAACGTTATATGGTAATACGTTATAACGTATAACGTTATGTAGCATAACGATATATCGTATAACGTTATGTAGCATTACGATATAACGTATAACGTTATGTAGCATTACGATATAACGTATAACGTTATGTAGAATTACGATATCACGTACAACGTTATGTAGCATTACGATATATCGTATAACGTTATGTAGCATTACGATGTAACGTATAACGTTATATAGTATGACGTTATAACGTATAACGTTATGTAGCATTACGATATAACGTATAACGTTATGTAGCATTACGATATAACGTATAACGTTATATGGTAATACGTTATAACGTATAACGTTATGTAGCATTACGATTTAACGTATAACGTTATATGGTAATACGTTATAACGTATAACGTTATGTAGCATAACGATATAACGTATAACGTTATGTAGCATTACGATATAACGTATAACGTTATATGGTAATACGTTATAACGTATAACGTTATGTAGCATAACGATATAACGTATAACGTTATGTAGCATTACGATATAACGTATAACGTTATATGGTAATACGTTATATCGTATAACGTTATGTAGCATAACGATATGACGTATAACGTTATGTAGCACTACGATATAGCGTATAACGTTATGTAGCATTACGATATAACGTATAACGTTATGTAGAATTACGATATAACGTATAACGTTATATAGTATTACGTTATAACGTATAACGTTATGTAGCATAACGATATAACGTATAACGTTATGTAGCATTACGATATAACGTATAACGTTATATGGTAATACGTTATAACGTATAACGTTATGTATCATAACGATATAACGTATAACGTTATGTAGCATTTCGATATAACGTATAACGTTATATGGTAATACGTTATAACGTACAACGTTATGTAGCATAACGATATAACGTATAACGTTATGTAGCATTACGATATAACGTATAACGTTTTGTAGCATTACGATATAACGTATAACGTTATATGGTAATACGTTATAACGTATAACGTTATGTAGCTTAACGGTATAACGTATAACGTTATGTAGCATTACGATATAACGTATAACGTTATGTAGTATTACGATATAACGTATAACGTTATGTAGCATTACGATATAACGTATAACGTTATGTAGCATTGCGATATAACGTGTAACGTTATGTAGCATTACGATATAACGTATAACGTTATATAGTATTACGTTATAACGTATAACGTTATATGGTAATACGTTATAACGTATAACGTTATGTAGCATAACGATATAACGTATAACGTTATGCAGCATTACGATATAACGTATAACGTATTATGGTAATACGTTATAACGTTTAACGTTATGTAGCATTACGATATAACGTATAACGTTATGTAGCATTACGATATAACGTATAACGTTATGTAGCATTACGATATAACGTATAACGTTATGTAGCATTACGATATAACGTATAACGCTATGTAGCATTACGATATAACGTATAACGTTATATCGTATTACGTTATAACGTATAACGTTATGTAGCATAACGATAGAACGTAGAACGTTATGTAGCATTACGATATAACGTATAACGTTATATGGTAATACGTTATAACTTATAACGTTATGTAGCATAACGATATAACGTATAACGTTATGTAGCATTACGATATAACGTATAACGTTATATGGTAATAGGTTATAACGTATAACGTTATGTAGCATTACGATATAACGTATAACGTTATATGGTAATACGTTATAACGTATAACGTTATGTAGCATAACGATATATCGTATAACGTTATGTAGCATTACGATATAACGTATAACGTTATGTAGCATTACGATATAACGTATAACGTTATGTAGAATTACGATATCACGTACAACGTTATGTAGCATTACGATATATCGTATAACGTTATGTAGCATTACGATGTAACGTATAACGTTATATAGTATGACGTTATAACGTATAACGTTATGTAGCATTACGATATAACGTATAACGTTATGTAGCATTACGATATAACGTATAACGTTATATGGTAATACGTTATAACGTATAACGTTATGTAGCATTACGATTTAACGTATAACGTTATATGGTAATACGTTATAACGTATAACGTTATGTAGCATAACGATATAACGTATAACGTTATGTAGCATTACGATATAACGTATAACGTTATATGGTAATACGTTATAACGTATAACGTTATGTAGCATAACGATATAACGTATAACGTTATGTAGCATTACGATATAACGTATA
This sequence comes from Bombus lapidarius, assembly GCA_936014575.1. Lineage (NCBI taxonomy): Eukaryota > Metazoa > Arthropoda > Insecta > Hymenoptera > Apidae > Bombus > Bombus lapidarius. Next base: position 61,596 of record CAKXZU010000132.1, read on the forward strand.
ACGTTATATGGTAATACGTTATATCGTATAACGTTATGTAGCATAACGATATGACGTATAACGTTATGTAGCACTACGATATAGCGTATAACGTTATGTAGCATTACGATATAACGTATAACGTTATGTAGCATTACGATATAACGTATAACGTTATATAGTATTACGTTATAACGTATAACGTTATGTAGCATAACGATATAACGTATAACGTTATGTAGCATTACGATATAACGTATAACGTTATATGGTAATACGTTATAACGTATAACGTTATGTAGCTTAACGGTATAACGTATAACGTTATGTAGCATTACGATATAACGTATAACGTTATGTAGCATTACGATATAACGTATAACGTTATGTAGCATTACGATATAACGTATAACGTTATGTAGCATTACGATATAACGTATAACGTTATGTAGCATTACGATATAACGTATAACGTTATGTAGCATTGCGATATAACGTGTAACGTTATGTAGCATTACGATATAACGTATAACGTTATATAGTATTACGTTATAACGTATAACGTTATGTAGCATAACGATTTAACGTATAACGTTATGTAGCATTACGATATAACGTATAACGTTATATGGTAATACGTTATAACGTATAACGTTATGTAGCATTACGATATAACGTATAACGTTATGTAGCATTACGATATAACGTATAACGTTATGTAGCATTACGATATAACGTATAACATTATGTAGCATAACGATATAACGTATAACGTTATATGCTAATACGTTATATCGTATAACGTTATGTAGCATTACGATATAACGTATAGCGTTATGTAGCATTACGATATAACGTATAACGTTATGTAGAATTACGATATAACGTATAACGTTATGTAGCATTACGATATATCGTATAACGTTATATAGTATTACGTTATAACGTATAACGTTATGTATCATAACGATATTACGTATAACGTTATGTAGCATTACGATATAACGTATAACGTTATATGGTAATACGTTATAACGTATAACGTTATGTAGCATTACGATATAACGTATAACGTTATATAGTAATACGTTATAACGTATAACGTTATGTGGCATAACGATATAACGTATAACGTTATGTAGCATTACGATATAACGTATAACGTTATATGGTAATACGTTATAACGTATAACGTTATGTAGCATAACGATATAACGTATAACGTTATGTAGCATTACGATATAACGTATAACGTTATATGGTAATACGTTATATCGTATAACGTTATGTAGCATAACGATATGACGTATAACGTTATGTAGCACTACGATATAGCGTATAACGTTATGTAGCATTACGATATAACGTATAACGTTATGTAGCATTACGATATAACGTATAACGTTATATAGTATGACGTTATAACGTATAACGTTATGTAGCATTACGATATAACGTATAACGTTATGTAGCATTACGATATAACGTATAACGTTATATGGTAATACGTTATAACGTATAACGTTATGTAGCATTACGATATATCGTATAACGTTATGTAGCATTACGATATAACGTATAACGTTATGTAGCATTACGATATAACGTATAACGTTATGTAGAATTACGATATCACGTACAACGTTATGTAGCATTACGATATATCGTATAACGTTATGTAGCATTACGATGTAACGTATAACGTTATATAGTATGACGTTATAACGTATAACGTTATGTAGCATTACGATATAACGTATAACGTTATGTAGCATTACGATATAACGTATAACGTTATATGGTAATACGTTATAACGTATAACGTTATGTAGCATTACGATTTAACGTATAACGTTATATGGTAATACGTTATAACGTATAACGTTATGTAGCATAACGATATAACGTATAACGTTATGTAGCATTACGATATAACGTATAACGTTATATGGTAATACGTTATAACGTATAACGTTATGTAGCATAACGATATAACGTATAACGTTATGTAGCATTACGATATAACGTATAACGTTATATGGTAATACGTTATATCGTATAACGTTATGTAGCATAACGATATGACGTATAACGTTATGTAGCACTACGATATAGCGTATAACGTTATGTAGCATTACGATATAACGTATAACGTTATGTAGCATTACGATATAACGTATAACGTTATATAGTATTACGTTATAACGTATAACGTTATGTAGCATAACGATATAACGTATAACGTTATGTAGCATTACGATATAACGTATAACGTTATATGGTAATACGTTATAACGTATAACGTTATGTAGCTTAACGGTATAACGTATAACGTTATGTAGCATTACGATATAACGTATAACGTTATGTAGCATTACGATATAACGTATAACGTTATGTAGCATTACGATATAACGTATAACGTTATGTAGCATTACGATATAACGTATAACGTTATGTAGCATTACGATATAACGTATAACGTTATGTAGCATTGCGATATAACGTGTAACGTTATGTAGCATTACGATATAACGTATAACGTTATATAGTATTACGTTATAACGTATAACGTTATGTAGCATAACGATTTAACGTATAACGTTATGTAGCATTACGATATAACGTATAACGTTATATGGTAATACGTTATAACGTATAACGTTATGTAGCATTACGATATAACGTATAACGTTATGTAGCATTACGATATAACGTATAACGTTATGTAGCATTACGATATAACGTATAACATTATGTAGCATAACGATATAACGTATAACGTTATATGCTAATACGTTATATCGTATAACGTTATGTAGCATTACGATATAACGTATAGCGTTATGTAGCATTACGATATAACGTATAACGTTATGTAGAATTACGATATAACGTATAACGTTATGTAGCATTACGATATATCGTATAACGTTATATAGTATTACGTTATAACGTATAACGTTATGTATCATAACGATATTACGTATAACGTTATGTAGCATTACGATATAACGTATAACGTTATATGCTAATACGTTATATCGTATAACGTTATGTAGCATTACGATATAACGTATAGCGTTATGTAGCATTACGATATAACGTATAACGTTATGTAGCATAACGATATAACGTATAACGTTATGCAGCATTACGATATAACGTATAACGTATTATGGTAATACGTTATAACGTTTAACGTTATGTAGCATTACGATATAACGTATAACGTTATGTAGCATTACGATATAACGTATAACGTTATGTAGCATTACGATATAACGTATAACGTTATGTAGCATTACGATATAACGTATAACGCTATGTAGCATTACGATATAACGTATAACGTTATATCGTATTACGTTATAACGTATAACGTTATGTAGCATAACGATAGAACGTAGAACGTTATGTAGCATTACGATATAACGTATAACGTTATATGGTAATACGTTATAACTTATAACGTTATGTAGCATAACGATATAACGTATAACGTTATGTAGCATTACGATATAACGTATAACGTTATATGGTAATAGGTTATAACGTATAACGTTATGTAGCATTACGATATAACGTATAACGTTATATGGTAATACGTTATAACGTATAACGTTATGTAGCATAACGATATATCGTATAACGTTATGTAGCATTACGATATAACGTATAACGTTATGTAGCATTACGATATAACGTATAACGTTATGTAGAATTACGATATCACGTACAACGTTATGTAGCATTACGATATATCGTATAACGTTATGTAGCATTACGATGTAACGTATAACGTTATATAGTATGACGTTATAACGTATAACGTTATGTAGCATTACGATATAACGTATAACGTTATGTAGCATTACGATATAACGTATAACGTTATATGGTAATACGTTATAACGTATAACGTTATGTAGCATTACGATTTAACGTATAACGTTATATGGTAATACGTTATAACGTATAACGTTATGTAGCATAACGATATAACGTATAACGTTATGTAGCATTACGATATAACGTATAACGTTATATGGTAATACGTTATAACGTATAACGTTATGTAGCATAACGATATAACGTATAACGTTATGTAGCATTACGATATAACGTATAACGTTATATGGTAATACGTTATATCGTATAACGTTATGTAGCATAACGATATGACGTATAACGTTATGTAGCACTACGATATAGCGTATAACGTTATGTAGCATTACGATATAACGTATAACGTTATGTAGCATTACGATATAACGTATAACGTTATATAGTATTACGTTATAACGTATAACGTTATGTAGCATAACGATATAACGTATAACGTTATGTAGCATTACGATATAACGTATAACGTTATATGGTAATACGTTATAACGTATAACGTTATGTAGCTTAACGGTATAACGTATAACGTTATGTAGCATTACGATATAACGTATAACGTTATGTAGCATTACGATATAACGTATAACGTTATGTAGCATTACGATATAACGTATAACGTTATGTAGCATTACGATATAACGTATAACGTTATGTAGCATTACGATATAACGTATAACGTTATGTAGCATTGCGATATAACGTGTAACGTTATGTAGCATTACGATATAACGTATAACGTTATATAGTATTACGTTATAACGTATAACGTTATGTAGCATAACGATTTAACGTATAACGTTATGTAGCATTACGATATAACGTATAACGTTATATGGTAATACGTTATAACGTATAACGTTATGTAGCATTACGATATAACGTATAACGTTATGTAGCATTACGATATAACGTATAACGTTATGTAGCATTACGATATAACGTATAACATTATGTAGCATAACGATATAACGTATAACGTTATATGCTAATACGTTATATCGTATAACGTTATGTAGCATTACGATATAACGTATAGCGTTATGTAGCATTACGATATAACGTATAACGTTATGTAGAATTACGATATAACGTATAACGTTATGTAGCATTACGATATATCGTATAACGTTATATAGTATTACGTTATAACGTATAACGTTATGTATCATAACGATATTACGTATAACGTTATGTAGCATTACGATATAACGTATAACGTTATATGGTAATACGTTATAACGTATAACGTTATGTAGCATTACGATATAACGTATAACGTTATATAGTAATACGTTATAACGTATAACGTTATGTGGCATAACGATATAACGTATAACGTTATGTAGCATTACGATATAACGTATAACGTTATATGGTAATACGTTATAACGTATAACGTTATGTAGCATTACGATATAACGTATAACGTTATATGGTAATACGTTATAACGTATAACGTTATGTAGCATTACGATATAACGTATAACGTTATGTAGCATTGCGATATAACGTGTAACGTTATGTAGCATTACGATATAACGTATAACGTTATATAGTATTACGTTATAACGTATAACGTTATGTAGCATAACGATTTAACGTATAACGTTATGTAGCATTACGATATAACGTATAACGTTATATGGTAATACGTTATAACGTATAACGTTATGTAGCATTACGATATAACGTATAACGTTATGTAGCATTACGATATAACGTATAACGTTATGTAGCATTACGATATAACGTATAACATTATGTAGCATAACGATATAACGTATAACGTTATATGCTAATACGTTATATCGTATAACGTTATGTAGCATTACGATATAACGTATAGCGTTATGTAGCATTACGATATAACGTATAACGTTATGTAGAATTACGATATAACGTATAACGTTATGTAGCATTACGATATATCGTATAACGTTATATAGTATTACGTTATAACGTATAACGTTATGTATCATAACGATATTACGTATAACGTTATGTAGCATTACGATATAACGTATAACGTTATATGGTAATACGTTATAACGTATAACGTTATGTAGCATTACGATATAACGTATAACGTTATATAGTAATACGTTATAACGTATAACGTTATGTGGCATAACGATATAACGTATAACGTTATGTAGCATTACGATATAACGTATAACGTTATATGGTAATACGTTATAACGTATAACGTTATGTAGCATTACGATATAACGTATAACGTTATGTAGCATTACGATATAACGTATAACGTTATGTAGCATTACGATATAACGTATAACGTTATGTAGCATTGCGATATAACGTGTAACGTTATGTAGCATTACGATATAACGTATAACGTTATATAGTATTACGCTATAACGTATAACGTTATGTAGCATAACGATTTAACGTATAACGTTATGTAGCATTACGATATAACGTATAACGTTATATGGTAATACGTTATAACGTATAACGTTATGTAGCATTACGATATAACGTATAACGTTATGTAGCATTACGATATAACGTATAACGTTATGTAGCATTACGATATAACGTATAACATTATGTAGCATAACGATATAACGTATAACGTTATATGGTAATACGTTATAACGTACAGCGTTATGTAGCATAACGATATAACGTATAACGTTATGTAGCATTACGATATAACGTATAACGTTATATGGTAATACGTTATATAGTATAACGTTATGTATCATAACGATATAACGTATAACGTTATGTAGCATTTCGATATAACGTATAACGTTATATGGTAATACGTTATAACGTACAACGTTATGTAGCATAACGATATAACGTATAACGTTATGTAGCATTACGATATAACGTATAACGTTTTGTAGCATTACGATATAACGTATAACGTTATATGGTAATACGTTATAACGTATAACGTTATGTAGCTTAACGGTATAACGTATAACGTTATGTAGCATTACGATATAACGTATAACGTTATGTAGCATTACGATATAACGTATAACGTTATGTAGTATTACGATATAACGTATAACGTTATGTAGCATTACGATATAACGTATAACGTTATGTAGCATTGCGATATAACGTGTAACGTTATGTAGCATTACGATATAACGTATAACGTTATATAGTATTACGTTATAACGTATAACGTTATGTAGCATAACGATTTAACGTATAACGTTATGTAGCATTACGATATAACGTATAACGTTATATGGTAATACGTTATAACGTATAACGTTATGTAGCATTACGATATAACGTATAACGTTATGTAGCATTACGATATAACGTATAACGTTATGTAGCATTACGATATAACGTATAACATTATGTAGCATAACGATATAACGTATAACGTTATATGCTAATACGTTATATCGTATAACGTTATGTAGCATTACGATATAACGTATAGCGTTATGTAGCATTACGATATAACGTATAACGTTATGTAGAATTACGATATAACGTATAACGTTATGTAGCATTACGATATATCGTATAACGTTATATAGTATTACGTTATAACGTATAACGTTATGTATCATAACGATATAACGTATAACGTTATGTAGCATTACGATATAACGTATAACGTTATATGGTAATACGTTATAACGTATAACGTTATGTAGCATTACGATATAACGTATAACGTTATGTAGCATTACGATATAACGTATAACGTTATGTAGCATTACGATATAACGTATAACGTTATGTAGCATTACGATATAACGTATAACGTTATGTAGCATTGCGATATAACGTGTAACGTTATGTAGCATTACGATATAACGTATAACGTTATATAGTATTACGCTATAACGTATAACGTTATGTAGCATAACGATTTAACGTATAACGTTATGTAGCATTACGATATAACGTATAACGTTATGTAGCATTACGATATAACGTATAACGTTATATGGTAATACGTTATAACGTATAACGTTATGTAGCATAACGATATAACGTATAACGTTATGTAGCATTACGATATAACGTATAACGTTATGTAGCATTACGATATAACGTATAACGTTATGTAGCATTACGATATAACGTATAACGTTATGTAGCATTACGATATAACGTATAACGTTATGTAGCATTACGATATAACGTATAACGTTATGTAGCATTACGATATAACGTATAACGTTATGTAGCATTGCGATATAACGTGTAACGTTATGTAGCATTACGATATAACGTATAACGTTATATAGTATTACGCTATAACGTATAACGTTATGTAGCATAACGATTTAACGTATAACGTTATGTAGCATTACGATATAACGTATAACGTTATATGGTAATACGTTATAACGTATAACGTTATGTAGCATTACGATATAACGTATAACGATATGTAGCATTACGATATAACGTATAACGTTATGTAGCATTACGATATAACGTATAACATTATGTAGCATAACGATATAACGTATAACGTTATATGGTAATACGTTATAACGTACAACGTTATGTAGCATAACGATATAACGTATAACGTTATGTAGCATTACGATATAACGTATAACGTTATATGGTAATACGTTATATAGTATAACGTTATGTATCATAACGATATAACGTATAACGTTATGTAGCATTTCGATATAACGTATAACGTTATATGGTAATACGTTATAACGTACAACGTTATGTAGCATAACGATATAACGTATAACGTTATGTAGCATTACGATATAACGTATAACGTTTTGTAGCATTACGATATAACGTATAACGTTTTGTAGCATTACGATATAACGTATAACGTTATATGGTAATACGTTATATAGTATAACGTTATGTAGCATTACGATATAACGTATAACGTTATGTAGCATTACGATATATCGTATAACGTTATATAGCATTACGTTATAACGTATAACGTTATGTATCATAACGATATAACGTATAACGTTTTGTAGCATTACGATATAACGTATAACGTTATATGGTAATACGTTATATAGTATAACGTTATGTAGCATTACGATATAACGTATAACGTTATGTAGCATTACGATATAACGTATAACGTTATGTAGCATTTCGATATAACGTATAACGTTATGTAGCATAACGATATAACGTATAACGTTATATGGTAATACGTTATAACGTACAACGTTATGTAGCATAACGATATAACGTATAACGTTATGTAGCATTACGATATAACGTATAACGTTATATGGTAATACGTTATATAGTATAACGTTATGTATCATAACGATATAACGTATAACGTTATGTAGCATTTCGATATAACGTATAACGTTATATGGTAATACGTTATAACGTACAACGTTATGTAGCATAACGATATAACGTATAACGTTATGTAGCATTACGATATAACGTATAACGTTATATGGTAATACGTTATAACGTATAACGTTATATGGTAATACGTTATAACGTATAACGTTATGTAGCATAACGATATAACGTATAACATTATGTAGCATTACGATATAACGTATAACGTTATGTAGCATTACGATATAACGTATAACGTTATGTAGCATAACGATATAACGTATAACGTTATGTAGCATTACGATATAACGTATAACGTTATGTAGCATTACGATATAACGTATAACGTTATGTAGCATTACGATATAACGTATAACGTTATGTAGCATTACGATATAACGTATAACGTTATGTAGCATTACGATATAACGTGTAACGTTATGTGGCATTACGATATAACGTATAACGTTATATAGTATTACGTTATAACGTATAACGTTATGTAGCATTACGATATAACGTATAACGTTATATGGTAATACGATATAACGTATAACGTTATGTAGCATAACGATATAACGTATAACGTTATGTAGCATTACGATATAACGTATAACGTTATGTAGCATTACGATATAACGTATAACGTTATGTAGCATTACGATATAACGTATAACGTTATGTAGCATTACGATATAACGTATAACGTTATGTAGCATTACGATATAACGTGTAACGTTATGTAGCATTACGATATAACGTATAACGTTATATAGTATTACGTTATAACGTATAACGTTATGTAGCACAACGATTTAACGTATAACGTTATGTAGCATTACGATATAACGTATAACGTTATATGGTAATACGTTATAACGTATAACGTTATGTAGCATTACGATATAACGTATAACGTTATGTAGCATTACGATATAACGTATAACGTTATGTAGAATTACGATATAACGTATAACGTTATGTAGCATTACGATATATCGTATAACGTTATATAGTATTACGTTATAACGTATAACGTTATGTATCATAACGATATAACGTATAACGTTATGTAGCATTACGATATAACGTATAACGTTATATGGTAATGCGTTATATCGTATAACGTTATGTAGCATTACGATATAACGTATAACGTTATGTAGCATTACGATATAACGTATAACGTTATGTAGCATTACGATATAACGTATAACGTTATGTAGCATTACGATATAACGTATAACGTTATATAGTATTACGTTATAACGTATAACGTTATGTATCATAACGATATAACGTATAACGTTATGTAGCATTACGATATAACGTATAACGTTATATGGTAATACGTTATAACGTACAACGTTATGTAGCATAACGATATAACGTATAACGTTATGTAGCATTACGATATAACGTATAACGTTATATGGTAATACGTTATAACGTATAACGTTATGCAGCATTACGATATAACGTATAACGTTATATGGTAATACGTTATAACGTATAACGTTATGTATCATAACGATATAACGTATAACGTTATGTAGCATTACGATATAACGTATAACGTTATATGGTAATACGTTATAACGTATAACGTTATGTAGCATTACGATATAACGTATAACGTTATGTAGCATTACGATATAACGTATAACGTTATGTAGCATTACGATATAACGTATAACGTTATGTAGCATTACGATATAACGTATAACGTTATATAGTATTACGTTATAACGTTCAACGTTATGTATCATAACGATATAACGTATAACGTTATGTAGCATTACGATATAACGTATAACGTTATATGGTAATACATTATAACGTATAGCGTTATGTAGCATTACGATATAACGTATAACGTTATGTAGAATTACGATATAACGTATAACGTTATGTAGCATTACGATATATCGTATAACGTTATATAGTATTACGTTATAACGTATAACGTTATGTATCATAACGATATAACGTATAACGTTATGTAGCATTACGATATAACGTATAACGTTATATAGTAATACGTTATATAGTATAACGTTATGTAGAATTACGATATAACGTATAACGTTATATGGTAATACGTTATAACGTATAACGTTATGTAGCATTACGATATAACGTATAACGTTATATGGTAATACGTTATAACGTATAACGTTATGTAGCATAACGATATAACGTATAACGTTATGTAGCATTACGATATAACGTATAACGTTATGTAGCATTACGATATAACGTATAACGTTATATGGTAATACGTTATAACGTATAACGTTATGTAGCATTACGATATAACGTATAACGTTATATGGTAATACGTTATAACGTATAACGTTATGTAGCATAACGGTATAACGTATAACGTTATGTAGCATTACGATATAACGTATAACGTTATGTAGCATTACGATATAACGTATAACGTTATGTAGCATTACGATATAACGTATAACGTTATGTAGCATTACGATATAACGTATAACGTTATGTAGCATTGCGATATAACGTGTAACGTTATGTAGCATTACGATATAACGTATAACGTTATATAGTATTACGTTATAACGTATAACGTTATGTAGCATAACGATTTAACATATAACGTTATGTAGCATTACGATATAACGTATAACGTTATATGGTAATACGTTATAACGTATAACGTTATGTAGCATTACGATATAACGTATAACGTTATGTAGCATTACGATATAACGTATAACGTTATGTAGCATTACGATATAACGTATAACATTATGTAGCATAACGATATAACGTATAACGTTATATGCTAATACGTTATATCGTATAACGTTATGTAGCATTACGATATAACGTATAGCGTTATGTAGCATTACGATATAACGTATAACGTTATGTAGAATTACGATATAACGTATAACGTTATGTAGCATTACGATATATCGTATAACGTTATATAGTATTACGTTATAACGTATAACGTTATGTATCATAACGATATAACGTATAACGTTATGTAGCATTACGATATAACGTATAACGTTATATGGTAATACGTTATAACGTATAACGTTATGTAGCATTACGATATAACGTATAACGTTATGTAGCATTACGATATAACGTATAACGTTATGTAGCATTACGATATAACGTATAACGTTATGTAGCATTACGATATAACGTATAACGTTATGTAGCATTGCGATATAACGTGTAACGTTATGTAGCATTACGATATAACGTATAACGTTATATAGTATTACGCTATAACGTATAACGTTATGTAGCATAACGATTTAACGTATAACGTTATGTAGCATTACGATATAACGTATAACGTTATGTAGCATTACGATATAACGTATAACGTTATATGGTAATACGTTATAACGTATAACGTTATGTAGCATAACGATATAACGTATAACGTTATGTAGCATTACGATATAACGTATAACGTTATGTAGCATTACGATATAACGTATAACGTTATGTAGCATTACGATATAACGTATAACGTTATGTAGCATTACGATATAACGTATAACGTTATGTAGCATTACGATATAACGTATAACGTTATGTAGCATTACGATATAACGTATAACGTTATGTAGCATTGCGATATAACGTGTAACGTTATGTAGCATTACGATATAACGTATAACGTTATATAGTATTACGCTATAACGTATAACGTTATGTAGCATAACGATTTAACGTATAACGTTATGTAGCATTACGATATAACGTATAACGTTATATGGTAATACGTTATAACGTATAACGTTATGTAGCATTACGATATAACGTATAACGATATGTAGCATTACGATATAACGTATAACGTTATGTAGCATTACGATATAACGTATAACATTATGTAGCATAACGATATAACGTATAACGTTATATGGTAATACGTTATAACGTACAACGTTATGTAGCATAACGATATAACGTATAACGTTATGTAGCATTACGATATAACGTATAACGTTATATGGTAATACGTTATATAGTATAACGTTATGTATCATAACGATATAACGTATAACGTTATGTAGCATTTCGATATAACGTATAACGTTATATGGTAATACGTTATAACGTACAACGTTATGTAGCATAACGATATAACGTATAACGTTATGTAGCATTACGATATAACGTATAACGTTTTGTAGCATTACGATATAACGTATAACGTTTTGTAGCATTACGATATAACGTATAACGTTATATGGTAATACGTTATATAGTATAACGTTATGTAGCATTACGATATAACGTATAACGTTATGTAGCATTACGATATATCGTATAACGTTATATAGCATTACGTTATAACGTATAACGTTATGTATCATAACGATATAACGTATAACGTTTTGTAGCATTACGATATAACGTATAACGTTATATGGTAATACGTTATATAGTATAACGTTATGTAGCATTACGATATAACGTATAAAGTAACGTAGCATTACGATATAACGTATAACGTTACGTAGCATTACGATATAACGTATAACGTTATGTAGCATAACGATATAACGTATAACGTTATGTAGCATTACGATATAACGTATAACGTTATGTAGCATAACGATATAACGTATAACGTTATATGGTAATACGTTATAACGTACAACGTTATGTAGCATAACGATATAACGTATAACGTTATGTAGCATTACGATATAACGTATAACGTTATATGGTAATACGTTATATAGTATAACGTTATGTATCATAACGATATAACGTATAACGTTATGTAGCATTTCGATATAACGTATAACGTTATATGGTAATACGTTATAACGTACAACGTTATGTAGCATAACGATATAACGTATAACGTTATGTAGCATTACGATATAACGTATAACGTTATATGGTAATACGTTATAACGTATAACGTTATATGGTAATACGTTATAACGTATAACGTTATGTAGCATAACGATATAACGTATAACATTATGTAGCATTACGATATAACGTATAACGTTATGTAGCATTACGATATAACGTATAACGTTATGTAGCATAACGATATAACGTATAACGTTATGTAGCATTACGATATAACGTATAACGTTATGTAGCATTACGATATAACGTATAACGTTATGTAGCATTACGATATAACGTATAACGTTATGTAGCATTACGATATAACGTATAACGTTATGTAGCATTACGATATAACGTGTAACGTTATGTGGCATTACGATATAACGTATAACGTTATATAGTATTACGTTATAACGTATAACGTTATGTAGCATTACGATATAACGTATAACGTTATATGGTAATACGATATAACGTATAACGTTATGTAGCATAACGATATAACGTATAACGTTATGTAGCATTACGATATAACGTATAACGTTATGTAGCATTACGATATAACGTATAACGTTATGTAGCATTACGATATAACGTATAACGTTATGTAGCATTACGATATAACGTATAACGTTATGTAGCATTACGATATAACGTATAACGTTATGTAGCATTACGATATAACGTGTAACGTTATGTAGCATTACGATATAACGTATAACGTTATATAGTATTACGTTATAACGTATAACGTTATGTAGCACAACGATTTAACGTATAACGTTATGTAGCATTACGATATAACGTATAACGTTATATGGTAATACGTTATAACGTATAACGTTATGTAGCATTACGATATAACGTATAACGTTATGTAGCATTACGATATAACGTATAACGTTATGTAGCATTACGATATAACGTATAACATTATGTAGCATAACGATATAACGTATAACGTTATATGCTAATACGTTATATCGTATAACGTTATGTAGCATTACGATATAACGTATAGCGTTATGTAGCATTACGATATAACGTATAACGTTATGTAGAATTACGATATAACGTATAACGTTATGTAGCATTACGATATATCGTATAACGTTATATAGTATTACGTTATAACGTATAACGTTATGTATCATAACGATATAACGTATAACGTTATGTAGCATTACGATATAACGTATAACGTTATATGGTAATGCGTTATATCGTATAACGTTATGTAGCATTACGATATAACGTATAACGTTATGTAGCATTACGATATAACGTATAACGTTATGTAGCATTACGATATAACGTATAACGTTATGTAGCATTACGATATAACGTATAACGTTATATAGTATTACGTTATAACGTATAACGTTATGTATCATAACGATATAACGTATAACGTTATGTAGCATTACGATATAACGTATAACGTTATATGGTAATACGTTATAACGTACAACGTTATGTAGCATAACGATATAACGTATAACGTTATGTAGCATTACGATATAACGTATAACGTTATATGGTAATACGTTATAACGTATAACGTTATGCAGCATTACGATATAACGTATAACGTTATATGGTAATACGTTATAACGTATAACGTTATGTATCATAACGATATAACGTATAACGTTATGTAGCATTACGATATAACGTATAACGTTATATGGTAATACGTTATAACGTATAACGTTATGTAGCATTACGATATAACGTATAACGTTATGTAGCATTACGATATAACGTATAACGTTATGTAGCATTACGATATAACGTATAACGTTATGTAGCATTACGATATAACGTATAACGTTATATAGTATTACGTTATAACGTACAACGTTATGTATCATAACGATATAACGTATAACGTTATGTAGCATTACGATATAACGTATAACGTTATATGGTAATACATTATAACGTATAGCGTTATGTAGCATTACGATATAACGTATAACGTTATGTAGAATTACGATATAACGTATAACGTTATGTAGCATTACGATATATCGTATAACGTTATATAGTATTACGTTATAACGTATAACGTTATGTATCATAACGATATAACGTATAACGTTATGTAGCATTACGATATAACGTATAACGTTATATAGTAATACGTTATATAGTATAACGTTATGTAGAATTACGATATAACGTATAACGTTATATGGTAATACGTTATAACGTATAACGTTATGTAGCATTACGATATAACGTATAACGTTATATGGTAATACGTTATAACGTATAACGTTATGTAGCATAACGATATAACGTATAACGTTATGTAGCATTACGATATAACGTATAACGTTATGTAGCATTACGATATAACGTATAACGTTATATGGTAATACGTTATAACGTATAACGTTATGTAGCATTACGATATAACGTATAACGTTATATGGTAATACGTTATAACGTATAACGTTATGTAGCATAACGGTATAACGTATAACGTTATGTAGCATTACGATATAACGTATAACGTTATGTAGCATTACGATATAACGTATAACGTTATGTAGCATTACGATATAACGTATAACGTTATGTAGCATTACGATATAACGTATAACGTTATGTAGCATTGCGATATAACGTGTAACGTTATGTAGCATTACGATATAACGTATAACGTTATATAGTATTACGTTATAACGTATAACGTTATGTAGCATAACGATTTAACATATAACGTTATGTAGCATTACGATATAACGTATAACGTTATATGGTAATACGTTATAACGTATAACGTTATGTAGCATTACGATATAACGTATAACGTTATGTAGCATTACGATATAACGTATAACGTTATGTAGCATTACGATATAACGTATAACATTATGTAGCATAACGATATAACGTATAACGTTATATGCTAATACGTTATATCGTATAACGTTATGTAGCATTACGATATAACGTATAGCGTTATGTAGCATTACGATATAACGTATAACGTTATGTAGAATTACGATATAACGTATAACGTTATGTAGCATTACGATATATCGTATAACGTTATATAGTATTACGTTATAACGTATAACGTTATGTATCATAACGATATAACGTATAACGTTATGTAGCATTACGATATAACGTATAACGTTATATGGTAATACGTTATAACGTATAACGTTATGTAGCATTACGATATAACGTATAACGTTATGTAGCATTACGATATAACGTATAACGTTATGTAGCATTACGATATAACGTATAACGTTATGTAGCATTACGATATAACGTATAACGTTATGTAGCATTGCGATATAACGTGTAACGTTATGTAGCATTACGATATAACGTATAACGTTATATAGTATTACGCTATAACGTATAACGTTATGTAGCATAACGATTTAACGTATAACGTTATGTAGCATTACGATATAACGTATAACGTTATGTAGCATTACGATATAACGTATAACGTTATATGGTAATACGTTATAACGTATAACGTTATGTAGCATAACGATATAACGTATAACGTTATGTAGCATTACGATATAACGTATAACGTTATGTAGCATTACGATATAACGTATAACGTTATGTAGCATTACGATATATCGTATAACGTTATGTAGCATTACGATATAACGTATAACGTTATGTAGCATTACGATATAACGTATAACGTTATGTAGCATTACGATATAACGTATAACGTTATGTAGCATTGCGATATAACGTGTAACGTTATGTAGCATTACGATATAACGTATAACGTTATATAGTATTACGCTATAACGTATAACGTTATGTAGCATAACGATTTAACGTATAACGTTATGTAGCATTACGATATAACGTATAACGTTATATGGTAATACGTTATAACGTATAACGTTATGTAGCATTACGATATAACGTATAACGATATGTAGCATTACGATATAACGTATAACGTTATGTAGCATTACGATATAACGTATAACATTATGTAGCATAACGATATAACGTATAACGTTATATGGTAATACGTTATAACGTACAACGTTATGTAGCATAACGATATAACGTATAACGTTATGTAGCATTACGATATAACGTATAACGTTATATGGTAATACGTTATATAGTATAACGTTATGTATCATAACGATATAACGTATAAAGTTATGTAGCATTTCGATATAACGTATAACGTTATATGGTAATACGTTATAACGTACAACGTTATGTAGCATAACGATATAACGTATAACGTTATGTAGCATTACGATATAACGTATAACGTTTTGTAGCATTACGATATAACGTATAACGTTTTGTAGCATTACGATATAACGTATAACGTTATATGGTAATACGTTATATAGTATAACGTTATGTAGCATTACGATATAACGTATAACGTTATGTAGCATTACGATATATCGTATAACGTTATATAGCATTACGTTATAACGTATAACGTTATGTATCATAACGATATAACGTATAACGTTTTGTAGCATTACGATATAACGTATAACGTTATATGGTAATACGTTATATAGTATAACGTTATGTAGCATTACGATATAACGTATAACGTTATGTAGCATTACGATATAACGTATAACGTTATGTAGCATTTCGATATAACGTATAACGTTATGTAGCATAACGATATAACGTATAACGTTATATGGTAATACGTTATAACGTACAACGTTATGTAGCATAACGATATAACGTATAACGTTATGTAGCATTACGATATAACGTATAACGTTATATGGTAATACGTTATATAGTATAACGTTATGTATCATAACGATATAACGTATAACGTTATGTAGCATTTCGATATAACGTATAACGTTATATGGTAATACGTTATAACGTACAACGTTATGTAGCATAACGATATAACGTATAACGTTATGTAGCATTACGATATAACGTATAACGTTATATGGTAATACGTTATAACGTATAACGTTATATGGTAATACGTTATAACGTATAACGTTATGTAGCATAGCGATATAACGTATAACATTATGTAGCATTACGATATAACGTATAACGTTATGTAGCATTACGATATAACGTATAACGTTATGTAGCATAACGATATAACGTATAACGTTATGTAGCATTACGATATAACGTATAACGTTATGTAGCATTACGATATAACGTATAACGTTATGTAGCATTACGATATAACGTATAACGTTATGTAGCATTACGATATAACGTATAACTTTATGTAGCATTACGATATAACGTGTAACGTTATGTGGCATTACGATATAACGTATAACGTTATATAGTATTACGTTATAACGTATAACGTTATGTAGCATTACGATATAACGTATAACGTTATATGGTAATACGATATAACGTATAACGTTATGTAGCATAACGATATAACGTATAACGTTATGTAGCATTACGATATAACGTATAACGTTATGTAGCATTACGATATAACGTATAACGTTATGTAGCATTACGATATAACGTATAACGTTATGTAGCATTACGATATAACGTATAACATTATGTAGCATAACGATATAACGTATAACGTTATATGCTAATACGTTATATCGTATAACGTTATGTAGCATTACGATATAACGTATAGCGTTATGTAGCATTACGATATAACGTATAACGTTATGTAGAATTACGATATAACGTATAACGTTATGTAGCATTACGATATATCGTATAACGTTATATAGTATTACGTTATAACGTATAACGTTATGTATCATAACGATATAACGTATAACGTTATGTAGCATTACGATATAACGTATAACGTTATATGGTAATGCGTTATATCGTATAACGTTATGTAGCATTACGATATAACGTATAACGTTATGTAGCAATACGATATAACGTATAACGTTATATAGTATTACGTTATAACGTATAACGTTATGTATCATAACGATATAACGTATAACGTTATGTAGCATTACGATATAACGTATGACGTTATATGGTAATACGTTATAACGTACAACGTTATGTAGCATAACGATATAACGTATAACGTTATGTAGCATTACGATATAACGTATAACGTTATATGGTAATACGTTATAACGTATAACGTTATGCAGCATTACGATATAACGTATAACGTTATATGGTAATACGTTATAACGTATAACGTTATGTATCATAACGATATAACGTATAACGTTATGTAGCATTACGATATAACGTATAACGTTATATGGTAATACGTTATAACGTATAACGTTATGTAGCATTACGATATAACGTATAACGTTATGTAGCATTACGATATAACGTATAACGTTATGTAGCATTACGATATAACGTATAACGTTATGTAGCATTACGATATAACGTATAACGTTATATAGTATTACGTTATAACGTACAACGTTATGTATCATAACGATATAACGTATAACGTTATGTTGCATTACGATATAACGTATAACGTTATATGGTAATACATTATAACGTATAGCGTTATGTAGCATTACGATATAACGTATAACGTTATGTAGAATTACGATATAACGTATAACGTTATGTAGCATTACGATATATCGTATAACGTTATATAGTATTACGTTATAACGTATAACGTTATGTATCATAACGATATAACGTATAACGTTATGTAGCATTACGATATAACGTATAACGTTATATAGTAATACGTTATATAGTATAACGTTATGTAGAATTACGATATAACGTATAACGTTATATGGTAATACGTTATAACGTATAACGTTATGTAGCATTACGATATAACGTATAACGTTATATGGTAATACGTTATAACGTATAACGTTATGTAGCATAACGATATAACGTATAACGTTATGTAGCATTACGATATAACGTATAACGTTATGTAGCATTACGATATAACGTATAACGTTATATGGTAATACGTTATAACGTATAACGTTATGTAGCATTACGATATAACGTATAACGTTATATGGTAATACGTTATAACGTATAACGTTATGTAGCATAACGGTATAACGTATAACGTTATGTAGCATTACGATATAACGTATAACGTTATGTAGCATTACGATATAACGTATAACGTTATGTAGCATTACGATATAACGTATAACGTTATGTAGCATTACGATATAACGTATAACGTTATGTAGCATTGCGATATAACGTGTAACGTTATGTAGCATTACGATATAACGTATAACGTTATATAGTATTACGTTATAACGTATAACGTTATGTAGCATAACGATTTAACATATAACGTTATGTAGCATTACGATATAACGTATAACGTTATATGCTAATACGTTATATCGTATAACGTTATGTAGCATTACGATATAACGTATAGCGTTATGTAGCATTACGATATAACGTATAACGTTATGTAGAATTACGATATATCGTATAACGTTATATAGTATTACGTTATAACGTATAACGTTATGTATCATAACGATATAGCGTATAACGTTATGTAGCATTACGATATAACGTATAACGTTATGTAGCATTACGATATAACGTATAACATTATGTAGCATAACGATATAACGTATAACGTTATATGCTAATACGTTATATCGTATAACGTTATGTAGCATTACGATATAACGTATAACGTTATGTAGCATTACGATATAACGTATAACATTATGTAGCATAACGATATAACGTATAACGTTATATGCTAATACGTTATATCGTATAACGTTATGTAGCATTACGATATAACGTATAACGTTATGTAGCATTACGATATAACGTATAACGTTATGTAGCATTACGATATAACGTATAACGTTATGTAGCATTACGATATAACGTATAACGTTATATAGTATTACGTTATAACGTACAACGTTATGTATCATAACGATATAACGTATAACGTTATGTAGCATTACGATATAACGTATAACATTATGTAGCATTACGATATAACCTATAACGTTATGTAGCATTACGATATAACGTATAACGTTATGTAGCATTACGATATAACGTATAACGTTATATAGCATTACGATATATCGTATAACGTTATATAGTATTACGTTATAACGTACAACGTTATGTATCATAACGATATAACGTATAACGTTATGTAGCATTACGATATAACGTATAACGTTATATGGTAATACATTATAACGTATAGCGTTATGTAGCATTACGATATAACGTATAACGTTATGTAGAATTACGATATAACGTATAACGTTATGTAGCATTACGATATATCGTATAACGTTATATAGTATTACGTTATAACGTATAACGTTATGTATCATAACGATATAACGTATAACGTTATGTAGCATTACGATATAACGTATAACGTTATATAGTAATACGTTATATAGTATAACGTTATGTAGAATTACGATATAACGTATAACGTTATATGGTAATACGTTATAACGTATAACGTTATGTAGCATTACGATATAACGTATAACGTTATATGGTAATACGTTATAACGTATAACGTTATGTAGCATAACGATATAACGTATAACGTTATGTAGCATTACGATATAACGTATAACGTTATGTAGCATTACGATATAACGTATAACGTTATATGGTAATACGTTATAACGTATAACGTTATGTAGCATTACGATATAACGTATAACGTTATATGGTAATACGTTATAACGTATAACGTTATGTAGCATAACGGTATAACGTATAACGTTATGTAGCATTACGATATAACGTATAACGTTATGTAGCATTACGATATAACGTATAACGTTATGTAGCATTACGATATAACGTATAACGTTATGTAGCATTACGATATAACGTATAACGTTATGTAGCATTGCGATATAACGTGTAACGTTATGTAGCATTACGATATAACGTATAACGTTATATAGTATTACGTTATAACGTATAACGTTATGTAGCATAACGATTTAACATATAACGTTATGTAGCATTACGATAAAACGTATAACGTTATATGGTAATACGTTATAACGTATAACGTTATGTAGCATTACGATATAACGTATAACGTTATGTAGCATTACGATATAACGTATAACGTTATGTAGCATTACGATATAACGTATAACATTATGTAGCATAACGATATAACGTATAACGTTATATGCTAATACGTTATATCGTATAACGTTATGTAGCATTACGATATAACGTATAGCGTTATGTAGCATTACGATATAACGTATAACGTTATGTAGAATTACGATATATCGTATAACGTTATATAGTATTACGTTATAACGTATAACGTTATGTATCATAACGATATAGCGTATAACGTTATGTAGCATTACGATATAACGTATAACGTTATGTAGCATTACGATATAACGTATAACATTATGTAGCATAACGATATAACGTATAACGTTATATGCTAATACGTTATATCGTATAACGTTATGTAGCATTACGATATAACGTATAACGTTATGTAGCATTACGATATAACGTATAACATTATGTAGCATAACGATATAACGTATAACGTTATATGCTAATACGTTATATCGTATAACGTTATGTAGCATTACGATATAACGTATAACGTTATGTAGCATTACGATATAACGTATAACGTTATGTAGCATTACGATATAACGTATAACGTTATGTAGCATTACGATATAACGTATAACGTTATATAGTATTACGTTATAACGTACAACGTTATGTATCATAACGATATAACGTATAACGTTATGTAGCATTACGATATAACGTATAACATTATGTAGCATTACGATATAACCTATAACGTTATGTAGCATTACGATATAACGTATAACGTTATGTAGCATAACGATATAACGTATAACGTTATGTAGCATTACGATATAACGTATAACGTTATATAGCATTACGATATATCGTATAACGTTATGTAGCATTACGATGTAACGTGTAACGTTATGTAGCATTACGATATAACGTGTAACGTTATGTAGCATTACGATATAACGTATAACGTTATGTAGCATTACGATATAACGTATAACGTTATATGGTAATACGTTATAACGTATAACGTTATGTAGCATTACGATATAACGTATAACGTTATGTAGCATTACGATATAACGTATAACGTTATGTAGCATAACGATATAACGTATAACGTTATGTAGCATTACGATATAACGTATAACGTTATGTAGCATTACGATATAACGTGTAACGTTATGTAGCATTACGATATAACGTATAACGTTATGTAGCATTACGATATAACGTATAACGTTATATGGTAATACGTTATAACGTATAACGTTATGTAGCATTACGATATAACGTATAACGTTATATGGTAATACGTTATAACGTATAACGTTATGCAGCATTACGATATAACGTATAACGTTATGCAGCATTACGATATAACGTATAACGTTATATGGTAATACGTTATAACGTATAACGTTATGTATCATAACGATATAACGTATAACGTTATGTAGCATTACGATATAACGTATAACGTTATATGGTAATACGTTATATCGTATAACGTTATGTAGCATTACGATATAACGTATAACGTTATGTAGCATTACGATATAACGTATAACGTTATGTAGCATTACGATATAACGTATAACGTTATGTAGCATTACGATATAACGCATAACGTTATATAGTATTACGTTATAACGTATAACGTTATGTATCATAACGATATAACGTATAACGTTATGTAGCATTACGATATAACGTATAACGTTATATGGTAATACATTATAACGTATAGCGTTATGTAGCATTACGATATAACGTATAACGTTATGTAGAATTACGATATAACGTATAACGTTATGTAGCATTACGATATATCGTATAACGTTATATAGTATTACGTTATAACGTATAACGTTATGTATCATAACGATATAACGTATAACGTTATGTAGCATTACGATATAACGTATAACGTTATATAGTAATACGTTATATAGTATAACGTTATGTAGAATTACGATATAACGTATAACGTTATATGGTAATACGTTATAACGTATAACGTTATGTGGCATAACGATATAACGTATAACGTTATGTAGCATTACGATATAACGTATAACGTTATATGGTAATACGTTATAACGTATAACGTTATGTAGCATTACGATATAACGTATAACGTTATATGGTAATACGTTATAACGTATAACGTTATGTAACATAACGATATAACGTATAACGTTATGTAGCATTACGATATAACGTATAACGTTATGTAGCATTACGATATAACGTATAACGTTATATGGTAATACGTTATAACGTATAACGTTATGTAGCATTACGATATAACGTATAACGTTATATGTTAATACGTTATAACGTATAACGTTATGTAGCATAACGGTATAACGTATAACGTTATGTAGCATTACGATATAACGTATAACGTTATGTAGCATTACGATATAACGTATAACGTTATGTAGCATTACGATATAACGTATAACGTTATGTAGCATTACGATATAACGTATAACGTTATGTAGCATTGCGATATAACGTGTAACGTTATGTAGCATTACGATATAACGTATAACGTTATATAGTATTACGTTATAACGTATAACGTTATGTAGCATAACGATTTAACGTATAACGTTATGTAGCATTACGATATAACGTATAACGTTATATGGTAATACGTTATAACGTATAACGTTATGTAGCATTACGATATAACGTATAACGTTATGTAGCATTACGATATAACGTATAACGTTATGTAACATTACGATATAACGTATAACATTATGTAGCATAACGATATAACGTATAACGTTATATGCTAATACGTTATATCGTATAACGTTATGTAGCATTACGATATAACGTATAACGTTATGTAGAATTACGATATAACGTATAACGTTATGTAGCATTACGATATATCGTATAACGTTATATAGTATTACGTTATAACGTATAACGTTATGTATCATAACGATACAACGTATAACGTTATGTAGCATTACGATATAACGTATAACGTTATATGGTAATACGTTATATAGTATAACGTTATGTAGCATTACGATATAACGTATAACGTTATGTAGCATTACGATATAACGTATAACGTTATGTAGCATTACGATATAACGTATAACGTTATGTAGCATTACGATATAACGTATAACGTTATATAGTATTACGTTATAACGTATAACGTTATGTATCATAACGATATAACGTATAACGTTATGTAGCATTACGATATAACGTATAACGTTATATGGTAATACGTTATAACGTACAACGTTATGTAGCATAACGATATAACGTATAACGTTATGTAGCATTACGATATAACGTATAACGTTATATGGTAATACGTTATATAGTATAACGTTATGTAGCATTACGATATAACGTATAACGTTATGTAGCATTACGATATAACGTATAACGTTATGTAGCATTACGATATAACGTATAACGTTATGTAGCATTTCGATATAACGTATAACGTTATATAGTATTACGTTATAACGTATAACGTTTTGTATCATAACGATATAACGTATAACGTTATGTAGCATTACGATATAACGTATAACGTTATATGGTAATACGTTATAACGTACAACGTTATGTAGCATAACGATATAACGTATAACGTTATGTAGCATTACGATATAACGTATAACGTTATATGGTAATACGTTATAACGTATAACGTTATGTAGCATTACGATATAACGTATAACGTTATATGGTAATACGTTATAACGTATAACGTTATGTAGCATAACGATATAACGTATAACATTATGTAGCATTACGATATAACGTATAACGTTATGTAGCATTACGATATAACGTATAACGCTATGTAGCATTACGATATAACGTATAACGTTATGTAGCATTACGATATAACGTATAACGTTATGTAGCATAACGATATAACGTTTAACGTTATGTAGCTTTACGATATAACGTATAACGTTTTGTAGCATTACGATATATCGTATAACGTTATGTAGCATTATGATATAACGTGTAACGTTATGTAGCATTACGATATAACGTATAACGTTATGTAGCATTACGATATATCGTATAACGTTATGTAGCATTACGATATAACGTGTAACGTTATGTAGCATTACGATATAACGTATAACGTTATGTAGCATTACGATATAACGTATAACGTTATGTAGCATTACGATATAACGTATAACGTTATATAGTATTACGTTATAACGTATAACGTTATGTATCATAACGATATAACGTATAACGTTATGTAGCATTACGATATATCGTATAACGTTATGTAGCATTACGATATAACGTGTAACGTTATGTAGCATTACGATATAACGTATAAAATTATGTAGCATAACGATATAACGTATAACGTTATATGCTAATACGTTATATCGTATAACGTTATGTAGCATTACGATATAACGTATAACGTTATGTAGCATTACGATATAACGTATAACGTTATGTAGAATTACGATATAATGTATAATGTTACGTAGCATTACGATATAACGTATAACGTTATGTAGCATTACGATATAACGTATAACGTTATGTAGCATTACGATATAACGTATAACGTTATGTAGCATTACGATATAACGTGTAACGTTATGTAGCATTACGATATAACGTGTAACGTTATGTAGCATTACGATATAACGTATAACGTTATATAGTACTACGTTATAACGTATAACGTTATGTAGCATTACGATATATCGTATAACGTTATATAGTATTACGTTATAACGTATAACGTTATGTATCATAACGATATAACGTATAACGTTATGTAGCATTACGATATAACGTATAACGTTATATGGTAATACGTTATAACGTATAACGTTATGTATCATAACGATATAACTTATAACGTTATGTAGCATTACGATGTAACGTATAACGTAATATGGTAATACGTTATAACGTATAACGTTATGTTGCATTACGTTATAACGTATAACGTTATGTAGCATTATGATATAACGAATAACGTTATGCAGCATTACGATATAACGTATAACATTATGTAGCATTACGATATAACGTATAACGTTATATGGTAATACGTTATAACGTATAACGTTATGTAGCATTACGATATAACGTATAACGTTATGTAGCATTACGATATAACGTATAACGTTATATAGTATTACGTTATAACGTATAACGTTATGTATCATAACGATATAACGTATAACGTTATGTAGCATTACGATATAACGTATAACGTTATATGGTAATACGTTATAACGTACAACGTTATGTAGCATAACGATATAACGTATAACGTTATGTAGCATAACGATATAACGTATAACGTTATATGCTAATACGTTATATCGTATAACGTTATGTAGCATTACGATATAACGTATAACGTTATGTAGAATTACGATATAACGTATAACGTTATGTAGCATTACGATATATCGTATAACGTTATATAGTATTACGTTATAACGTATAACGTTATGTATCATAACGATACAACGTATAACGTTATGTAGCATTACGATATAACGTATAACGTTATATGGTAATACGTTATATAGTATAACGTTATGTAGCATTACGATATAACGTATAACGTTATGTAGCATTACGATATAACGTATAACGTTATGTAGCATTACGATATAACGTATAACGTTATGTAGCATTACGATATAACGTATAACGTTGTATAGTATTACGTTATAACGTATAACGTTATGTATCATAACGATATAACGTATAACGTTATGTAGCATTACGATATAACGTATAACGTTATATGGTAATACGTTATAACGTACAACGTTATGTAGCATAACGATATAACGTATAACGTTATGTAGCATTACGATATAACGTATAACGTTATATGGTAATACGTTATATAGTATAACGTTATGTAGCATTACGATATAACGTATAACGTTATGTAGCATTACGATATAACGTATAACGTTATGTAGCATTACGATATAACGTATAACGTTATGTAGCATTTCGATATAACGTATAACGTTATATAGTATTACGTTATAACGTATAACGTTTTGTATCATAACGATATAACGTATAACGTTATGTAGCATTACGATATAACGTATAACGTTATATGGTAATACGTTATAACGTACAACGTTATGTAGCATAACGATATAACGTATAACGTTATGTAGCATTACGATATAACGTATAACGTTATATGGTAATACGTTATAACGTATAACGTTATGTAGCATTACGATATAACGTATAACGTTATATGGTAATACGTTATAACGTATAACGTTATGTAGCATAACGATATAACGTATAACATTATGTAGCATTACGATATAACGTATAACGTTATGTAGCATTACGATATAACGTATAACGCTATGTAGCATTACGATATAACGTATAACGTTATGTAGCATTACGATATAACGTATAACGTTATGTAGCATAACGATATAACGTTTAACGTTATGTAGCTTTACGATATAACGTATAACGTTTTGTAGCATTACGATATATCGTATAACGTTATGTAGCATTATGATATAACGTGTAACGTTATGTAGCATTACGATATAACGTATAACGTTATGTAGCATTACGATATATCGTATAACGTTATGTAGCATTACGATATAACGTGTAACGTTATGTAGCATTACGATATAACGTATAACGTTATGTAGCATTACGATATAACGTATAACGTTATGTAGCATTACGATATAACGTATAACGTTATATAGTATTACGTTATAACGTATAACGTTATGTATCATAACGATATAACGTATAACGTTATGTAGCATTACGATATATCGTATAACGTTATGTAGCATTACGATATAACGTGTAACGTTATGTAGCATTACGATATAACGTATAAAATTATGTAGCATAACGATATAACGTATAACGTTATATGCTAATACGTTATATCGTATAACGTTATGTAGCATTACGATATAACGTATAACGTTATGTAGCATTACGATATAACGTATAACGTTATGTAGAATTACGATATAATGTATAATGTTACGTAGCATTACGATATAACGTATAACGTTATGTAGCATTACGATATAACGTATAACGTTATGTAGCATTACGATATAACGTATAACGTTATGTAGCATTACGATATAACGTGTAACGTTATGTAGCATTACGATATAACGTGTAACGTTATGTAGCATTACGATATAACGTATAACGTTATATAGTACTACGTTATAACGTATAACGTTATGTAGCATTACGATATATCGTATAACGTTATGTAGCATTACGATATATCGTATAACGTTATATAGTATTACGTTATAACGTATAACGTTATGTATCATAACGATATAACGTATAACGTTATGTAGCATTACGATATAACGTATAACGTTATATGGTAATACGTTATAACGTATAACGTTATGTATCATAACGATATAACTTATAACGTTATGTAGCATTACGATGTAACGTATAACGTAATATGGTAATACGTTATAACGTATAACGTTATGTTGCATTACGTTATAACGTATAACGTTATGTAGCATTATGATATAACGAATAACGTTATGCAGCATTACGATATAACGTATAACATTATGTAGCATTACGATATAACGTATAACGTTATATGGTAATACGTTATAACGTATAACGTTATGTAGCATTACGATATAACGTATAACGTTATGTAGCATTACGATATAACGTATAACGTTATATAGTATTACGTTATAACGTATAACGTTATGTATCATAACGATATAACGTATAACGTTATGTAGCATTACGATATAACGTATAACGTTATATGGTAATACGTTATAACGTACAACGTTATGTAGCATAACGATATAACGTATAACGTTATGTAGCATTACGATATAACGTTTAACGTTATGTAGCATTACGTTATAACGTATAACGTTATGTTGCATTACGATATATCGTATAACGTTATGTAGCATTATGATATAACGTGTAACGTTATGTAGCATTACGATATAACGTATAACGTTATGTAGCATTACGATATAACGTATAACGTTATATGCTAATACGTTATATCGTATAACGTTATGTAGCATTACGATATAACGTATAACGTTATGTAGCATTACGATATAACGTATAACGTTATGTAGCATTACGATATAACGTGTAACGTTATGTAGCATTACGATATAACGTGTAACGTTATGTAGCACTACGATATAACGTATAACGTTATATGGTAATACGTTATAACATATAACGTTATGTAGCATTACGATATAACGTATAACATTATGTAGCATAACGATATAACGTATAACGTTATGTAGCATTACGATATAACGTATAACGTTATGTAGCATTACGATATAACGTATAACGTTATGTAGCATTACGATATAACGTATAACGTTATGTAGCATTACGATATAACGTATAACGTTATGTAGCATTACGATATAACGTGTAACGTTATGTAGCATTACGATATAACGTATAACGTTATATAGTATTACGTTATAACGTATAACGTTATGTAGCATTACGATATAACGTATAACGTTATATGGTAATACGATATAACGTTTAACGTTATGTAGCATAACGATATAACGTATAACGTTATGTAGCATTACGATATAACGTATAACGTTATGTAGCATTACGATATAACGTATAACGTTATGTAGCATTACGATATAACGTATAACGTTATGTAGCATTACGATATAACGTATAACGTTATGTAGCATTACGATATAACGTGTAACGTTATGTAGCATTACGATATAACGTATAACGTTATATAGTATTACGTTATAACGTATAACGTTATGTAGCATAACGATTTAACGTATAACGTTATGTAGCATTACGATATAACGTATAACGTTATATGGTAATACGTTATAACGTATAACGTTATGTAGCATTACGATATAACGTATAACGTTATGTAGCATTACGATATAACGTATAACGTTATGTAGCATTACGATATATCGTATAACGTTATATAGTATTACGTTATAACGTATAACGTTATGTATCATAACGATATAACGTATAACGTTATATGCTAATACGTTATATCGTATAACGTTATGTAGCATTACGATATAACGTATAACATTATGTAGCATAACGATATAACGTATAACGTTATATGCTAATACGTTATATCGTATAACGTTATGTAGCATTACGATATAACGTATAACGTTATGTAGCATTACGATATAACGTATAACGTTATATGGTAATACGTTATAACGTACACCGTTATGTAGCATAACGATATAACGTATAACGTTATGTAGCATTACGATATAACGTATAACGTTATATGGTAATACGTTATAACGTATAACGTTATGCAGCATTACGATATAACGTATAACGTTATATGGTAATACGTTATAACGTATAACGTTATGTATCATAACGATATAACGTATAACGTTATGTAGCATTACGATATAACGTATAACGTTATATGGTAATACGTTATATCGTATAACGTTATGTAGCATTACGATATAACGTATAACGTTATGTAGCATTACGATATAACGTATAACGTTATGTAGCATTACGATATAACGTATAACGTTATATAGTATTACGTTATAACGTATAACGTTATGTATCATAACGATATAACGTATAACGTTATGTAGCATTACGATATAACGTATAACGTTATATGGTAATACATTATAACGTATAGCGTTATGTAGCATTACAATATAACGTATAACGTTATGTAGAATTACGATATAACGTATAACGTTATGTAGCATTACGATATATCGTATAACGTTATATAGTATTACGTTATAACGTATAACGTTATGTATCATAACGATATAACGTATAACGTTATGTAGCATTACGATATAACGTATAACGTTATATAGTAACACGTTATATAGTATAACGTTATGTAGAATTACGATATAACGTATAACGTTATATGGTAATACGTTATAACGTATAACGTTATGTGGCATAACGATATAACGTATAACGTTATGTAGCATTACGATATAACGTATAACGTTATATGGTAATACGTTATAACGTATAACGTTATGTAGCATTACGATATAACGTATAACGTTATATGGTAATACGTTATAACGTATAACGTTATGTAGCATAGCGATATAACGTATAACGTTATGTAGCATTACGATATAACGTATAACGTTATGTAGCATTACGATATAACGTATAACGTTATATGGTAATACGTTATAACGTATAACGTTATGTAGCATTACGATATAACGTATAACGTTATATGGTAATACGTTATAACGTATAACGTTATGTAGCATAACGGTATAACGTATAACGTTATGTAGCATTACGATATAACGTATAACGTTATGTAGCATTACGATATAACGTATAACGTTATGTAGCATTACGATATAACGTATAACGTTATGTAGCATTACGATATAACGTATAACGTTATGTAGCATTACGATATAACGTATAGCGTTATGTAGCATTGCGATATAACGTGTAACGTTATGTAGCATTACGATATAACGTATAACGTTATATAGTATTACGTTATAACGTATAACGTTATGTAGCATAACGATTTAACGTATAACGTTATGTAGCATTACGATATAACGTATAACGTTATATGGTAATACGTTATAACGTATAACGTTATGTAGCATTACGATATAACGTATAACGTTATGTAGCATTACGATATAACGTATAACGTTATGTAGCATTACGATATAACGTATAACATTATGTAGCATAACGATATAACGTATAACGTTATATGCTAATACGTTATATCGTATAACGTTATGTAGCATTACGATATAACGTATAGCGTTATGTAGCATTACGATATAACGTATAACGTTATGTAGAATTACGATATAACGTATAACGTTATGTAGCATTACGATATATCGTATAACGTTATATAGTATTACGTTATAACGTATAACGTTATGTATCATAACGATATAACGTATAACGTTATGTAGCATTACGATATAACGTATAACGTTATATGGTAATACGTTATAACGTACAACGTTATGTAGCATAACGATATAACGTATAACGTTATGTAGCATTACGATATAACGTATAACGTTATATGGTAATACGTTATATAGTATAACGTTATGTAGCATTACGATATAACGTATAACGTTATGTAGCATTACGATATAACGTATAACGTTATGTAGCATTACGATATAACGTATAACGTTATGTAGCATTACGATATAACGTATAACGTTATATAGTATTACGTTATAACGTATAACGTTATGTATCATAACGATATAACGTATAACGTTATGTAGCATTACGATATAACGTATAACGTTATATGGTAATACGTTATAACGTACAACGTTATGTAGCATAACGATATAACGTATAACGTTATGTAGCATTACGATATAACGTATAACGTTATATGGTAATACGTTATAACGTATAACGTTATGTAGCATTACGATATAACGTATAACGTTATATGGTAATACGTTATAACGTATAACGTTATGTAGCATAACGATATAACGTATAACATTATGTAGCATTACGATATAACGTATAACGTTATGTAGCATTACGATATATCGTATAACGTTATGTAGCATTATGATATAACGTGTAACGTTATGTAGCATTACGATATAACGTATAACGTTATGTAGCATTACGATATATCGTATAACGTTATGTAGCATTACGATATAACGTGTAACGTTATGTAGCATTACGATATAACGTATAACGTTATGTAGCATTACGATATAACGTATAACGTTATGTAGCATTACGATATAACGTATAACGTTATATAGTATTACGTTATAACATATAACGTTATGTATCATAACGATATAACGTATAACGTTATGTAGCATTACGATATATCGTATAACGTTATGTAGCATTACGATATAACGTGTAACGTTATGTAGCATTACGATATAACGTATAACATTATGTAGCATAACGATATAACGTATAACGTTATATGCTAATACGTTATATCGTATAACGTTATGTAGCATTACGATATAACGTATAACGTTATGTAGCATTACGATATAACGTATAACGTTATGTAGAATTACGATGTAATGTATAACGTTATGTATCATAACGATATAACGTATAACGTTATGTAGCATTACGATATAACGTATAACGTTATATGGTAATACATTATAACGTATAGCGTTATGTAGCATTACGATATAACGTATAACGTTATGTAGAATTACGATATAACGTATAACGTTATGTAGCATTACGATATATCGTATAACGTTATATAGTATTACGTTATAACGTATAACGTTATGTATCATAACGATATAACGTATAACGTTATGTAGCATTACGATATAACGTATAACGTTATATAGTAATACGTTATATAGTATAACGTTATGTAGAATTACGATATAACGTATAACGTTATATGGTAATACGTTATAACGTATAACGTTATGTGGCATAACGATATAACGTATAACGTTATGTAGCATTACGATATAACGTATAACGTTATATGGTAATACGTTATAACGTATAACGTTATGTAGCATTACGATATAACGTATAACGTTATATGGTAATACGTTATAACGTATAACGTTATGTAGCATAACGATATAACGTATAACGTTATGTAGCATTACGATATAACGTATAACGTTATGTAGCATTACGATATAACTTATAACGTTATATGGTAATACGTTATAACGTATAACGTTATGTAGCATTACGATATAACGTATAACGTTATATGGTAATACGTTATAACATATAACGTTATGTAGCATAACGGTATAACGTATAACGTTATGTAGCATTACGATATAACGTATAACGTTATGTAGCATTACGATATAACGTATAACGTTATGTAGCATTACGATATAACGTATAACGTTATGTAGCATTACGATATAACGTATAGCGTTATGTAGCATTGCGATATAACGTGTAACGTTATGTAGCATTACGATATAACGTATAACGTTATATAGTATTACGTTATAACGTATAACGTTATGTAGCATAACGATTTAACGTATAACGTTATGTAGCATTACGATATAACGTATAACGTTATATGGTAATACGTTATAACGTATAACGTTATGTAGCATTACGATATAACGTATAACGTTATGTAGCATTACGATATAACGTATAACGTTATGTAGCATTACGATATAACGTATAACATTATGTAGCATAACGATATAACGTATAACGTTATATGCTAATACGTTATATCGTATAACGTTATGTAGCATTACGATATAACGTATAGCGTTATGTAGCATTACGATATAACGTATAACGTTATGTAGAATTACGATATAACGTATAACGTTATGTAGCATTACGATATATCGTATAACGTTATATAGTATTACGTTATAACGTATAACGTTATGTATCATAACGATATAACGTATAACGTTATGTAGCATTACGATATAACGTATAACGTTATATGGTAATACGTTATATAGTATAACGTTATGTAGCATTACGATATAACGTATAACGTTATGTAGCATTACGATATAACGTATAACGTTATGTAGCATTACGATATAACGTATAACGTTATGTAGCATTACGATATAACGTATAACGTTATATAGTATTACGTTATAACGTATAACGTTATGTATCATAACGATATAACGTATAACGTTATGTAGCATTACGATATAACGTATAACGTTATATGGTAATACGTTATAACGTACAACGTTATGTAGCATAACGATATAACGTATAACGTTATGTAGCATTACGATATAACGTATAACGTTATATGGTAATACGTTATATAGTATAACGTTATGTAGCATTACGATATAACGTATAACGTTATGTAGCATTACGATATAACGTATAACGTTATGTAGCATTACGATATAACGTATAACGTTATGTAGCATTACGATATAACGTATAACGTTATATAGTATTACGTTATAACGTATAACGTTATGTATCATAACGATATAACGTATAACGTTATGCAGCATTACGATATAACGTATAACGTTATATGGTAATACGTTATAACGTACAACGTTATGTATCATAACGATATAACGTATAACGTTATGTAGCATTACGATATAACGTATAACGTTATATGGTAATACGTTATAACGTATAACGTTATGTAGCATTACGATATAACGTATAACGTTATATGGTAATACGTTATAACGTATAACGTTATGTAGCATAACGATATAACGTATAACATTATGTAGCATTACGATATAACGTATAACGTTATGTAGCATTACGATATAACGTATAACGTTATGTAGCATTACGATATATCGTATAACGTTATGTAGCATTATGATATAACGTGTAACGTTATGTAGCATTACGATATAACGTATAACGTTATGTAGCATTACGATATATCGTATAACGTTATGTAGCATTACGATATAACGTGTAACGTTATGTAGCATTACGATATAACGTATAACGTTATGTAGCATTACGATATAACGTATAACGTTATGTAGCATTACGATATAACGTATAACGTTATATAGTATTACGTTATAACGTATAACGTTATGTATCATAACGATATAACGTATAACGTTATGTAGCATTACGATATATCGTATAACGTTATGTAGCATTACGATATAACGTGTAACGTTATGTAGCATTACGATATAACGTATAACATTATGTAGCATAACGATATAACGTATAACGTTATATGCTAATACGTTATATCGTATAACGTTATGTAGCATTACGATATAACGTATAACGTTATGTAGCATAACGATATAACGTATAACATTATGTAGCATTACGATATAACGTATAACGTTATGTAGCATTACGATATAACGTATAACGTTATATGGTAATACGTTATAACGTACAACGTTATGTATCATAACGATATAACGTATAACGTTATGTAGCATTACGATATAACGTATAACGTTATATGGTAATACGTTATAACGTATAACGTTATGTAGCATTACGATATAACGTATAACGCTATGTAGCATTACGATATAACGTATAACGTTATGTAGCATTACGATATAACGTATAACGTTATGTAGCATAACGATATAACGTTTAACGTTATGTAGCATTACGATATAACGTATAACGTTATGTAGCATTACGATATATCGTATAACGTTATGTAGCATTATGATATAACGTGTAACGTTATGTAGCATTACGATATAACGTATAACGTTATGTAGCATTACGATATATCGTATAACGTTATGTAGCATTACGATATAA
This sequence comes from Bombus lapidarius, assembly GCA_936014575.1. Classification (NCBI taxonomy): domain Eukaryota; kingdom Metazoa; phylum Arthropoda; class Insecta; order Hymenoptera; family Apidae; genus Bombus; species Bombus lapidarius. The sequence continues at coordinate 100,110 of CAKXZU010000132.1, forward strand.
CGTGTAACGTTATGTAGCATTACGATATAACGTATAACGTTATGTAGCATTACGATATAACGTATAACGTTATGTAGCATTACGATATAACGTATAACGTTATATAGTATTACGTTATAACGTATAACGTTATGTATCATAACGATATAACGTATAACGTTATGTAGCATTACGATATATCGTATAACGTTATGTAGCATTACGATATAACGTGTAACGTTATGTAGCATTACGATATAACGTATAACATTATGTAGCATAACGATATAACGTATAACGTTATATGCTAATACGTTATATCGTATAACGTTATGTAGCATTACGATATAACGTATAACGTTATGTAGCATAACGATATAACGTATAACATTATGTAGCATTACGATATAACGTATAACGTTATGTAGCATTACGATATAACGTATAACGTTATGTAGCATTACGATATAACGTATAACGTTATGTAGCATTACGATATAACGTATAACGTTATGTAGCATTACGATATAACGTGTAACGTTATGTAGCATTACGATATAACGTGTAACGTTATGTAGCATTACGATATAACGTATAACGTTATATAGTACTACGTTATAACGTATAACGTTATGTAGCATTACGATATAACGTATAACGTTATATAGTATTACGTTATAACGTATAACGTTATGTATCATAACGATATAACGTATAACGTTATGTAGCATTACGATATAACGTATAACGTTATATAGTATTACGTTATAACGTATAACGTTATGTATCATAACGATATAACGTATAACGTTATGTAGCATTACGATATAACGTATAACGTTATATGGTAATACGTTATAACGTATAACGTTATGTAGCATTACGATATAACGTATAACGTTATATAGTATTACGTTATAACGTATAACGTTATGTATCATAACGATATAACGTATAACGTTATGTAGCATTACGATATAACGTATAACGTTATATAGTATTACGTTATAACGTATAACGTTATGTATCATAACGATATAACGTATAACGTTATGTAGCATTACGATATAACGTATAACGTTATATGGTAATACGTTATAACGTATAACGTTATGTATCATAACGATATAACTTATAACGTTATGTAGCATTACGATGTAACGTATAACGTAATATGGTAATACGTTATAACGTATAACGTTATGTTGCATTACGTTATAACGTATAACGTTATGTAGCATTATGATATAACGTATAACGTTATGCAGCATTACGATATAACGTATAACATTATGTAGCATTACGATATAACGTATAACGTTATGTAGCATTACGATATAACGTATTACGTTGTATGGTAATACGTTATAACGTATAACGTTATGTAGCATTACGATATAACGTATAACGTTGTATGGTAATACGTTATAACGTATAACGTTATGTAGCATTACGATATAACGTATAACGTTATATAGTATTACGTTATAACGTATAACGTTATGTATCATAACGATATAACGTATAACGTTATGTAGCATTACGATATAACGTATAACGTTATATGGTAATACGTTATAACGTACAACGTTATGTAGCATTACGATATAACGTATAACGTTATATGGTAATAAGTTATAACGTATAACGTTATGTAGCAATACGATATAACGTATAACGTTATATGGTAATACGTTATAACGTATAACGTTATGTAGCATAACGATATAACGTATAACATTATGTAGCATTACGATATAACGTATAACGTTATGTAGCATTACGATATAACGTATAACGCTATGTAGCATTACGATATAACGTATAACGTTATGTAGCATTACGATATAACGTATAACGTTATGTAGCATAACGATATAACGTTTAACGTTATGTAGCATTACGTTATAACGTATAACGTTATGTAGCATTACGATATAACGTATAACATTATGTAGCATTACGATATAACGTATAACGTTATGTAGCATTACGATATAACGTATAACGTTGTATGGTAATACGTTATAACGTATAACGTTATGTAGCATTACGATATAACGTATAACGTTGTATGGTAATACGTTATAACGTATAACGTTATGTAGCATTACGATATAACGTATAACGTTATATAGTATTACGTTATAACGTATAACGTTATGTATCATAACGATATAACGTATAACGTTATGTAGCATTACGATATATCGTATAACGTTATGTAGCATTACGATATAACGTGTAACGTTATGTAGCATTACGATATAACGTGTAACGTTATGTAGCATTACGATATAACGTATAACATTATGTAGCATAACGATATAACGTATAACGTTATATGCTAATACGTTATATCGTATAACGTTATGTAGCATTACGATATAACGTATAACGTTATGTAGCATTACGATATAACGTATAACGTTATGTAGAATTACGATATAATGTATAATGTTACGTAGCATTACGATATAACGTATAACGTTATGTAGCATTACGATATAACGTATAACGTTATGTAGCATTACGATATAACATATAACGTTATGTAGCATTACGATATAACGTGTAACGTTATGTAGCATTACGATATAACGTGTAACGTTATGTAGCATTACGATATAACGTATAACGTTATATAGTACTACGTTATAACGTATAACGTTATGTAGCATTACGATATAACGTATAACGTTATATAGTATTACGTTATAACGTATAACGTTATGTATCATAACGATATAACTTATAACGTTATGTAGCATTACGATGTAACGTATAACGTAATATGGTAATACGTTATAACGTATAACGTTATGTTGCATTACGTTATAACGTATAACGTTATGTAGCATTATGATATAACGTATAACGTTATGCAGCATTACGATATAACGTATAACATTATGTAGCATTACGATATAACGTATAACGTTATGTAGCATTACGATATAACGTATAACGTTATGTAGCATTACGATATAACGTATAACGTTATGTAGCATTACGATATAACGTGTAACGTTATGTAGCATTACGATATAACGTGTAACGTTATGTAGCATTACGATATAACGTATAACGTTATATAGTACTACGTTATAACGTATAACGTTATGTAGCATTACGATATAACGTATAACGTTATATAGTATTACGTTATAACGTATAACGTTATGTATCATAACGATATAACGTATAACGTTATGTAGCATTACGATATAACGTATAACGTTATATAGTATTACGTTATAACGTATAACGTTATGTAACATAACGATATAACGTATAACGTTATGTAGCATTACGATATAACGTCTAACGTTATATGGTAATACGTTATAACGTATAACGTTATGTAGCATTATGATATAACGTATAACGTTATGCAGCATTACGATATAACGTATAACATTATGTAGCATTACGATATAACGTATAACGTTATGTAGCATTACGATATAACGTATAACGTTGTATGGTAATACGTTATAACGTATAACGTTATGTAGCATTACGATATAACGTATAACGTTATGTAGCATTACGATATAACGTATAACGTTGTATGGTAATACGTTATAACGTATAACGTTATGTAGCATTACGATATAACGTATAACGTTGTATGGTAATACGTTATAACGTATAACGTTATGTAGCATTACGATATAACGTATAACGTTATATGGTAATACGTTATAACGTATAACGTTATGTAGCATAACGATATAACGTATAACGTTATATGGTAATACGTTATAACGTATAACGTTATATGGTAATACGTTATAACGTATAACGTTATGTAGCATTACGATATAACGTATAACGTTATATGGTAATACGTTATAACGTATAACGTTATGTAGCATAACGATATAACGTATAACGTTATGTAGCATTACGATATAACGTATAACGTTATGTAGAATTACGATATAACGTATAACGTTATGTAGCATTACGATATATCGTATAACGTTATATGGTAATACGTTATAACGTATAACGTTATGTAGCATAACGATATAACGTATAACGTTATGTAGCATTACGATATAACGTATAACGTTATGTAGAATTACGATATAACGTATAACGTTATGTAGCATTACGATATATCGTATAACGTTATATAGTATTACGTTATAACGTATAACGTTATGTATCATAACGATATAACGTATAACGTTATGTAGCATTACGATATAACGTATAACGTTATATGGTAATACGTTATATAGTATAACGTTATGTAGCATTACGATATAACGTATAACGTTATGTAGCATTACGATATAACGTATAACGTTATATGGTAATACGTTATAACGTATAACGTTATGTAGCATTACGATATAACGTATAACGTTATGTAGCATTACGATATAACGTATAACGTTATGTAGCATTACGATATAACGTATAACATTATGTAGCATAACGATATAACGTATAACGTTATATGCTAATACGTTATATCGTATAACGTTATGTAGCATTACGATATAACGTATAGCGTTATGTAGCATTACGATATAACGTATAACGTTATGTAGAATTACGATATAACGTATAACGTTATGTAGCATTTCGATATATCGTATAACGTTATATAGTATTACGTTATAACGTATAACGTTATGTATCATAACGATATAACGTATAACGTTATGTAGCATTACGATATAACGTATAACGTTATGTAGCATTACGATATAACGTATAACGTTATGTAGCATTACGATATAACGTATAACGTTATGTAGTATTACGTTATAACGTATAACGTTATGTATCATAACGATATAACGTATAACGTTATGTAGCATTACGATATAACGTATAACGTTATATGGTAATACGTTATAACGTACAACGTTATGTAGCATAACGATATAACGTATAACGTTATGTAGCATTACGATATAACGTATAACGTTATATGGTAATACGTTATAACGTATAACGTTATGTAGCATTACGATATAACGTATAACGTTATGTAGCATTACGATATAACGTATAACGTTATATGGTAATACGTTATAACGTATAACGTTATGTATCATAACGATATAACTTATAACGTTATGTAGCATTACGATGTAACGTATAACGTAATATGGTAATACGTTATAACGTATAACGTTATGTTGCATTACGTTATAACGTATAACGTTATGTAGCATTATGATATAACGTATAACGTTATGCAGCATTACGATATAACGTATAACATTATGTAGCATTACGATATAACGTATAACGTTATGTAGCATTACGATATAACGTATAACGTTGTATGGTAATACGTTATAACGTATAACGTTATGTAGCATTACGATATAACGTATAACGTTGTATGGTAATACGTTATAACGTATAACGTTATGTAGCATTACGATATAACGTATAACGTTATATGGTAATACGTTATAACGTATAACGTTATATGGTAATACGTTATAACGTATAACGTTATGTAGCATTACGATATAACGTATAACGTTATATGGTAATACGTTATAACGTATAACGTTATGTAGCATAACGATATAACGTATAACGTTATGTAGCATTACGATATAACGTATAACGTTATGTAGAATTACGATATAACGTATAACGTTATGTAGCATTACGATATATCGTATAACGTTATATAGTATTACGTTATAACGTATAACGTTATGTATCATAACGATATAACGTATAACGTTATGTAGCATTACGATATAACGTATAACGTTATATGGTAATACGTTATATAGTATAACGTTATGTAGCATTACGATATAACGTATAACGTTATGTAGCATTACGATATAACGTATAACGTTATACGGTAATACGTTATAACGTATAACGTTATGTAGCATTACGATATAACGTATAACGTTATGTAGCATTACGATATAACGTATAACGTTATGTAGCATTACGATATAACGTATAACATTATGTAGCATAACGATATAACGTATAACGTTATATGCTAATATGTTATATCGTATAACGTTATGTAGCATTACGATATAACGTATAGCGTTATGTAGCATTACGATATAACGTATAACGTTATGTAGAATTACGATATAACGTATAACGTTATGTAGCATTTCGATATATCGTTTAACGTTATATAGTATTACGTTATAACGTATAACGTTATGTATCATAACGATATAACGTATAACGTTATGTAGCATTACGATATATCGTATAACGTTATGTAGCATTACGATATAACGTGTAACGTTATGTAGCATTACGATATAACGTGTAACGTTATGTAGCATTACGATATAACGTATAACATTATGTAGCATAACGATATAACGTATAACGTTATATGCTAATACGTTATATCGTATAACGTTATGTAGCATTACGATATAACGTATAACGTTATGTAGAATTACGATATAATGTATAATGTTACGTAGCATTACGATATAACGTATAACGTTATGTAGCATTACGATATAACGTATAACGTTATGTAGCATTACGATATAACGTATAACGTTATGTAGCATTACGATATAACGTGTAACGTTATGTAGCATTACGATATAACGTGTAACGTTATGTAGCATTACGATATAACGTATAACGTTATATAGTACTACGTTATAACGTATAACGTTATGTAGCATTACGATATAACGTATAACGTTATATAGTATTACGTTATAACGTATAACGTTATGTATCATAACGATATAACGTATAACGTTATCTAGCATTACGATATAACGTATAACGTTATATAGTATTACGTTATAACGTATAACGTTATGTAGCATTACGATATAACGTATAACGTTATATAGTATTACGTTATAACGTATAACGTTATGTATCATAACGATATAACGTATAACGTTATGTAGCATTACGATATATCGTATAACGTTATGTAGCATTACGATATAACGTGTAACGTTATGTAGCATTACGATATAACGTGTAACGTTATGTAGCATTACGATATAACGTATAACATTATGTAGCATAACGATATAACGTATAACGTTATATGCTAATACGTTATATCGTATAACGTTATGTAGCATTACGATATAACGTATAACGTTATGTAGCATTACGATATAACGTATAACGTTATGTAGAATTACGATATAATGTATAATGTTACGTAGCATTACGATATAACGTATAACGTTATGTAGCATTACGATATAACGTATAACGTTATGTAGCATTACGATATAACGTATAACGTTATGTAGCATTACGATATAACGTGTAACGTTATGTAGCATTACGATATAACGTGTAACGTTATGTAGCATTACGATATAACGTATAACGTTATATAGTACTACGTTATAACGTATAACGTTATGTAGCATTACGATATAACGTATAACGTTATATAGTATTACGTTATAACGTATAACGTTATGTATCATAACGATATAACGTATAACGTTATCTAGCATTACGATATAACGTATAACGTTATATAGTATTACGTTATAACGTATAACGTTATGTATCATAACGATATAACGTATAACGTTATGTAGCATTACGATATAACGTATAACGTTATATGGTAATACGTTATAACGTATAACGTTATGTATCATAACGATATAACTTATAACGCTATGTAGCATTACGATGTAACGTATAACGTAATATGGTAATACGTTATAACGTATAACGTTATGTTGCATTACGTTATAACGTATAACGTTATGTAGCATTATGATATAACGTATAACGTTATGCAGCATTACGATATAACGTATAACATTATGTAGCATTACGATATAACGTATAACGTTATGTAGCATTACGATATAACGTCTAACGTTGTATGGTAATACGTTATAACGTATAACGTTATGTAGCATTACGATATAACGTATAACGTTGTATGGTAATACGTTATAACGTATAACGTTATGTAGCATTACGATATAACGTATAACGTTATGTAGCATAACGATATAACGTATAACGTTATATGGTAATACGTTATAACGTATAACGATATGTAGCATTACGATATAACGTATAACGTTATATGGTAATACGTTATAACGTATAACGTTATGTAGCATTGCGATATAACGTATAACGTTATATGGTAATACGTTATAACGTATAACGTTATGTAGCATAACGATATAACGTATAACGTTATATGGTAATACGTTATAACGTATAACGTTATGTAGCATTACGATATAACGTATAACGTTATATGGTAATACGTTATAACGTATAACGTTATGTAGCATAACGATATAACGTATAACGTTATGTAGCATTACGATATAACGTATAACGTTATGTAGCATTACGATATATCGTATAACGTTATGTAGCATTACGATATAACGTGTAACGTTATGTAGCATTACGATATAACGTATAACGTTATATGCTAATACGTTATATCGTTTAACGTTATGTAGCATTACGATATAACGGCTAACGTTATGTAGCATTACGATAGCGTATAACGTTATGTAGCATAACGATATAACGTATAACGTTATGTAGCATTACGATATAACGTATAACGTTATGTAGGATTACGATATAACGTATAACGTGATATGGTAATACGTTATAACGTATAACGTTATGTATCATAACGATATAACTTATAACGTTATGTAGCATTACGATGTAACGTATAACGTAATATGGTAATACGTTATAACGTATAACGTTATGTAGCATTACGATATAACGTATAACGTTTTATGGTAATACGTTATAACGTATAACGTTATGTAGTATAACGATATAAAGTATAACGTTATGTAGCATTACGATATAACGTATAACGTTATGTAGCATTACGATATAACGTATAACATTATGTAGCATAACGATATAACGTATAACGTTATATGCTAATACGTTATATCGTATAACGTTATGTAGCATTACGATATAACGTATAACGTTATGTAGCATTACGATATAACGTATAACGTTATGTAGCATTACGATATAACGTGTAACGTTATGTAGCATTACGATATAACGTATAACGTTATGTAGCATTACGATATAACGTGTAACGTTATGTAGCATTACGATATAACGTATAACGTTATATGCTAATACGTTATATCGTATAACGTTATGTAGCATTACGATATAACGGCTAACGTTATGTAGCATTACGATATAACGTATAACGTTATGTAGCATTACGATATAACGTATAACGTTATGTAGCATTACGATATAACGTATAACGTTATGTAGCATTACGATATAACGTATAACGTTATGTAGAATTACGATATAACGTATAACGTTATGTAGCATTACGATATATCGTATAACGTTATGTAGCATTACGATATAACGTATAACGTTATATAGTATTACGTTATAACGTATAACGTTATGTATCATAACGATATAACGTATAACGTTATGTAGCATTACGATATAACGTATAACGTTATATAGTATTACGTTATAACGTATAACGTTATGTAACATAACGATATAACGTATAACGTTATGTAGCATTACGATATAACGTCTAACGTTATATGGTAATACGTTATAACGTATAACGTTATGTAGCATTATGATATAACGTACAACGTTATGCAGCATTACGATATAACGTATAACATTATGTAGCATTACGATATAACGTATAACGTTATGTAGCATTACGATATAACGTATAACGTTGTATGGTAATACGTTATAACGTATAACGTTATGTAGCATTACGATATAACGTATAACGTTATGTAGCATTACGATATAACGTATAACGTTGTATGGTAATACGTTATAACGTATAACGTTATGTAGCATTACGATATAACGTATAACGTTGTATGGTAATACGTTATAACGTATAACGTTATGTAGCATTACGATATAACGTATAACGTTATATGGTAATACGTTATAACGTATAACGTTATGTAGCATAACGATATAACGTATAACGTTATATGGTAATACGTTATAACGTATAACGTTATATGGTAATACGTTATAACGTATAACGTTATGTAGCATTACGATATAACGTATAACGTTATATGGTAATACGTTATAACGTATAACGTTATGTAGCATAACGATTTAACGTATAACGTTATGTAGCATTACGATATAACGTATAACGTTTTATGGTAATACGTTATAACGTATAACGTTATGTAGTATAACGATATAAAGTATAACGTTATGTAGCATTACGATATAACGTATAACGTTATGTAGCATTACGATATAACATATAACATTATGTAGCATAACGATATAACGTATAACGTTATATGCTAATACGTTATATCGTATAACGTTATGTAGCATTACGATATAACGTATAACGTTATGTAGCATTACGATATAACGTATAACGTTATGTAGCATTACGATATAACGTGTAACGTTATGTAGCATTACGATATAACGTATAACGTTATGTAGCATTACGATATAACGTGTAACGTTATGTAGCATTACGATATAACGTATAACGTTATATGCTAATACGTTATATCGTATAACGTTATGTAGCATTACGATATAACGGCTAACGTTATGTAGCATTACGATATAACGTATAACGTTATGTAGCATTACGATATAACGTATAACGTTATGTAGCATTACGATATAACGTATAACGTTATGTAGCATTACGATATAACGTATAACGTTATGTAGAATTACGATATAACGTATAACGTTATGTAGCATTACGATATATCGTATAACGTTATGTAGCATTACGATATAACGTATAACGTTATATAGTATTACGTTATAACGTATAACGTTATGTATCATAACGATATAACGTATAACGTTATGTAGCATTACGATATAACGTATAACGTTATATAGTATTACGTTATAACGTATAACGTTATGTAACATAACGATATAACGTATAACGTTATGTAGCATTACGATATAACGTCTAACGTTATATGGTAATACGTTATAACGTATAACGTTATGTAGCATTATGATATAACGTATAACGTTATGCAGCATTACGATATAACGTATAACATTATGTAGCATTACGATATAACGTATAACGTTATGTAGCATTACGATATAACGTATAACGTTGTATGGTAATACGTTATAACGTATAACGTTATGTAGCATTACGATATAACGTATAACGTTATGTAGCATTACGATATAACGTATAACGTTGTATGGTAATACGTTATAACGTATAACGTTATGTAGCATTACGATATAACGTATAACGTTGTATGGTAATACGTTATAACGTATAACGTTATGTAGCATTACGATATAACGTATAACGTTATATGGTAATACGTTATAACGTATAACGTTATGTAGCATAACGATATAACGTATAACGTTATATGGTAATACGTTATAACGTATAACGTTATATGGTAATACGTTATAACGTATAACGTTATGTAGCATTACGATATAACGTATAACGTTATATGGTAATACGTTATAACGTATAACGTTATGTAGCATAACGATATAACGTATAACGTTATGTAGCATTACGATATAACGTATAACGTTATGTAGAATTACGATATAACGTATAACGTTATGTAGCATTACGATATATCGTATAACGTTATATGGTAATACGTTATAACGTATAACGTTATGTAGCATAACGATATAACGTATAACGTTATGTAGCATTACGATATAACGTATAACGTTATGTAGAATTACGATATAACGTATAACGTTATGTAGCATTACGATATATCGTATAACGTTATATAGTATTACGTTATAACGTATAACGTTATGTATCATAACGATATAACGTATAACGTTATGTAGCATTACGATATAACGTATAACGTTATATGGTAATACGTTATATAGTATAACGTTATGTAGCATTACGATATAACGTATAACGTTATGTAGCATTACGATATAACGTATAACGTTATATGGTAATACGTTATAACGTATAACGTTATGTAGCATTACGATATAACGTATAACGTTATGTAGCATTACGATATAACGTATAACGTTATGTAGCATTACGATATAACGTATAACATTATGTAGCATAACGATATAACGTATAACGTTATATGCTAATACGTTATATCGTATAACGTTATGTAGCATTACGATATAACGTATAGCGTTATGTAGCATTACGATATAACGTATAACGTTATGTAGAATTACGATATAACGTATAACGTTATGTAGCATTTCGATATATCGTATAACGTTATATAGTATTACGTTATAACGTATAACGTTATGTATCATAACGATATAACGTATAACGTTATGTAGCATTACGATATAACGTATAACGTTATGTAGCATTACGATATAACGTATAACGTTATGTAGCATTACGATATAACGTATAACGTTATGTAGCATTACGATATAACGTATAACGTTATATAGTATTACGTTATAACGTATAACGTTATGTATCATAACGAACACACTCTATCAGATTTGTAGCATTACGATATAACGTATAACGTTATATGGTAATACGTTATAACGTACAACGTTATGTAGCATAACGATATAACGTATAACGTTATGTAGCATTACGATATAACGTATAACGTTATATGGTAATACGTTATAACGTATAACGTTATGTAGCATTACGATATAACGTATAACGTTATGTAGCATTACGATATAACGTATAACGTTATATGGTAATACGTTATAACGTATAACGTTATGTATCATAACGATATAACTTATAACGTTATGTAGCATTACGATGTAACGTATAACGTAATATGGTAATACGTTATAACGTATAACGTTATGTTGCATTACGATATATCGTATAACGTTATGTAGCATTACGATATAACGTATAACGTTATATAGTATTACGTTATAACGTATAACGTTATGTATCATAACGATATAACGTATAACGTTATGTAGCATTACGATATATCGTATAACGTTATGTAGCATTACGATATAACGTGTAACGTTATGTAGCATTACGATATAACGTGTAACGTTATGTAGCATTACGATATAACGTATAACATTATGTAGCATAACGATATAACGTATAACGTTATATGCTAATACGTTATATCGTATAACGTTATGTAGCATTACGATATAACGTATAACGTTATGTAGAATTACGATATAATGTATAATGTTACGTAGCATTACGATATAACGTATAACGTTATGTAGCATTACGATATAACGTATAACGTTATGTAGCATTACGATATAACGTATAACGTTATGTAGCATTACGATATAACGTGTAACGTTATGTAGCATTACGATATAACGTGTAACGTTATGTAGCATTACGATATAACGTATAACGTTATATAGTACTACGTTATAACGTATAACGTTATGTAGCATTACGATATAACGTATAACGTTATATAGTATTACGTTATAACGTATAACGTTATGTATCATAACGATATAACGTATAACGTTATCTAGCATTACGATATAACGTATAACGTTATATAGTATTACGTTATAACGTATAACGTTATGTAGCATTACGATATAACGTATAACGTTATATAGTATTACGTTATAACGTATAACGTTATGTATCATAACGATATAACGTATAACGTTATGTAGCATTACGATATATCGTATAACGTTATGTAGCATTACGATATAACGTGTAACGTTATGTAGCATTACGATATAACGTGTAACGTTATGTAGCATTACGATATAACGTATAACATTATGTAGCATAACGATATAACGTATAACGTTATATGCTAATACGTTATATCGTATAACGTTATGTAGCATTACGATATAACGTATAACGTTATGTAGCATTACGATATAACGTATAACGTTATGTAGAATTACGATATAATGTATAATGTTACGTAGCATTACGATATAACGTATAACGTTATGTAGCATTACGATATAACGTATAACGTTATGTAGCATTACGATATAACGTATAACGTTATGTAGCATTACGATATAACGTGTAACGTTATGTAGCATTACGATATAACGTGTAACGTTATGTAGCATTACGATATAACGTATAACGTTATATAGTACTACGTTATAACGTATAACGTTATGTAGCATTACGATATAACGTATAACGTTATATAGTACTACGTTATAACGTATAACGTTATGTAGCATTACGATATAACGTATAACGTTATATAGTATTACGTTATAACGTATAACGTTATGTATCATAACGATATAACGTATAACGTTATCTAGCATTACGATATAACGTATAACGTTATATAGTATTACGTTATAACGTATAACGTTATGTATCATAACGATATAACGTATAACGTTATGTAGCATTACGATATAACGTATAACGTTATATGGTAATACGTTATAACGTATAACGTTATGTATCATAACGATATAACTTATAACGCTATGTAGCATTACGATGTAACGTATAACGTAATATGGTAATACGTTATAACGTATAACGTTATGTTGCATTACGTTATAACGTATAACGTTATGTAGCATTATGATATAACGTATAACGTTATGCAGCATTACGATATAACGTATAACATTATGTAGCATTACGATATAACGTATAACGTTATGTAGCATTACGATATAACGTCTAACGTTGTATGGTAATACGTTATAACGTATAACGTTATGTAGCATTACGATATAACGTATAACGTTGTATGGTAATACGTTATAACGTATAACGTTATGTAGCATTACGATATAACGTATAACGTTATGTAGCATAACGATATAACGTATAACGTTATATGGTAATACGTTATAACGTATAACGATATGTAGCATTACGATATAACGTATAACGTTATATGGTAATACGTTATAACGTATAACGTTATGTAGCATTGCGATATAACGTATAACGTTATATGGTAATACGTTATAACGTATAACGTTATGTAGCATAACGATATAACGTATAACGTTATATGGTAATACGTTATAACGTATAACGTTATGTAGCATAACGATATAACGTATAACGTTATGTAGCATTACGATATAACGTATAACGTTATGTAGCATTACGATATATCGTATAACGTTATGTAGCATTACGATATAACGTGTAACGTTATGTAGCATTACGATATAACGTATAACGTTATATGCTAATACGTTATATCGTTTAACGTTATGTAGCATTACGATATAACGGCTAACGTTATGTAGCATTACGATAGCGTATAACGTTATGTAGCATAACGATATAACGTATAACGTTATGTAGCATTACGATATAACGTATAACGTTATGTAGGATTACGATATAACGTATAACGTTATGTAGGATTACGATATAACGTATAACGTTATGTAGCATTACGATATAACGTATAACGTTATGTAGCATTACGATATAACGTATAACGTTATGTAGCATTACGATATAACGTATAACGTTATGTAGCATTACGATATAACGTATAACGTTATGTAGAATTACGATATAACGTATAACGTTATGTAGCATTACGATATATCGTATAACGTTATGTAGCATTACGATATAACGTATAACGTTATATAGTATTACGTTATAACGTATAACGTTATGTAGCATAACGATTAGCGTATAACGTTATGTAGCATTACGATATAACGTATAACGTTATATGGTAATACGTTATAACGTATAACGTTATGTGGCATTACGATATAACGTATAACGTTATATGGTAATACGTTATAACGTATAACGTTATGTAGCATTACGATATAACGTATAACGTTATGTAGCATTACGATATAACGTATAACGTTATGTAGCATTATGATATAACGTATAATGTTACGTAGCATTACGATATAACGTATAACGTTAGGTAGCATTACGATATAACGTATAACGTTATGCAGCATTACGATATAACGTATAACGTTATGTAGCATTACGATATAACTTATAGCGTTATGTAGCATTACGATATAACGTGTAACGTTATGTAGCATTACAATATAACGTATATCGTTATGTAGCATTACGATATAACGTATAACGTTATATGGTAATACGTTATAACGTATAACGTTATGTGGCATAACGATATAACGTATAACGTTATGTAGCATTACGATATAACGTATAACGTTATATGGTAATACGTTATAACGTATAACGTTATGTAGCATTACGATATAACGTATAACGTGATATGGTAATACGTTATAACGTATAACGTTATGTATCATAACGATATAACTTATAACGTTATGTAGCATTACGATGTAACGTATAACGTAATATGGTAATACGTTATAACGTATAACGTTATGTTGCATCACGTTATAACGTATAACGTTATGTAGCATTACGATATAACGTATAACGTTATGTAGCATTATGATATAACGTATAATGTTACGTAGGATTACGATATAACGTATAACGTTATGTAGCATTACGATATAACGTATAACGTTATGTAGCATTACGATATAACGTATAACGTTATATAGTACTACGTTATAACGTATAACGTTATGTAGCATAACGATTTAACGTATAACGTTATGTAGCATTACGATATAACGTATAACGTTTTATGGTAATACGTTATAACGTATAACGTTATGTAGTATAACGATATAAAGTATAACGTTATGTAGCATTACGATATAACGTATAACGTTATGTAGCATTACGATATAACGTATAACATTATGTAGCATAACGATATAACGTATAACGTTATATGCTAATACGTTATATCGTATAACGTTATGTAGCATTACGATATAACGTATAACGTTATGTAGCATTACGATATAACGTATAACGTTATGTAGCATTACGATATAACGTGTAACGTTATGTAGCATTACGATATAACGTATAACGTTATGTAGCATTACGATATAACGTGTAACGTTATGTAGCATTACGATATAACGTATAACGTTATATGCTAATACGTTATATCGTATAACGTTATGTAGCATTACGATATAACGGCTAACGTTATGTAGCATTACGATATAACGTATAACGTTATGTAGCATTACGATATAACGTATAACGTTATGTAGCATTACGATATAACGTATAACGTTATGTAGCATTACGATATAACGTATAACGTTATGTAGAATTACGATATAACGTATAACGTTATGTAGCATTACGATATATCGTATAACGTTATGTAGCATTACGATATAACGTATAACGTTATATAGTATTACGTTATAACGTATAACGTTATGTAGCATAACGATTTAACGTATAACGTTATGTAGCATTACGATATAACGTATAACGTTATATGGTAATACGTTATAATGTATAACGTTATGTGGCATTACGATATAACGTATAACGTTATATGGTAATACGTTATAACGTATAACGTTATGTAGCATTACGTTATAACGTATAACGTTATGTAGCATTACGATATAACGTATAACGTTATGTAGCATTACGATATAACGTATAACGTTATGTAGCATTACGATATAGCGTATAACGTTATGTAGCATTACGATATAACGTATAACGTTATGTAGCATTACGATATAACGTATAACGTTATGTACCATTACGATATAACGTATAACGTTATGTAGCATTACGATATAACGTATAACGTTATGTAGCATTATGATATAACGTATAATGTTACGTAGGATTACGATATAACGTATAACGTTATGTAGCATTACGATATAACGTATAACGTTATGTAGCATTACGATATAACGTATAACGTTATATAGTATTACGTTATAACGTATAACGTTATGTAGCATAACGGTTTAACGTATAACGTTATGTAGCATTACGATATAACGTATAACGTTATATGGTAATACGTTATAACGTATAACTTTATGTAGCATTACGATATAACGTATAACGTTATGCAGCATTACGATATAACGTATAACGTTATGTAGCATTACGATATAACGTATAACGTTATGTAGCATTACGATATAACGTGTAACGTTATGTAGCATTACGATATAACGTATAACGTTATATAGTATTACGTTATAACGTATAACGTTATGTAGCATAACGATTTAACGTATAACGTTATGCAGCATTACGATATAACGTATAACGTTATATGGTAATACGTTATAACGTATAACGTTATGTAGCATTACGATATAACGTATAACGTTATATGGTAATACGTTATAACGTATAACGTTATGTTGCATTACGTTATAACGTATAACGTTATGTAGCATTACGATATAACGTATAACGTTATGTAGCATTACGATATAACGTATAACGTTATGTAGCATTACGATATAGCGTATAACGTTATGTAGCATTACGATATAACGTATAACGTTATGTAGCATTACGATATAACGTATAACGTTATGTAGCATTACGATATAACGTATAACGTTATGTAGCATTACGATATAACGTATAACGTTATATAGCATTACGTTATAACGTATAACGTTATGTATCATAACGATATAACGTATAACGTTATGTAGCATTACGATATAACGTATAACGTTATATGGTAATACGTTATAACGTATAACGTTATGTATCATAACGATATAACTTATAACGTTATGTAGCATTACGATGTAACGTATAACGTAATATTGTAATACGTTATAACGTGTAACGTTATGTAGCATTACAATATAACGTATATCGTTATGTAGCATTACGATATAACGTATAACTATATATGGTAATACGTTATAACGTATAACGTTATGTGGCATAACGATATAACGTATAACGTTATGTAGCATTACGATATAACGTATAACGTTATATGGTAATACGTTATAACGTATAACGTTATGTAGCATTACGATATAACGTATAACGTGATATGGTAATACGTTATAACGTATAACGTTATGTATCATAACGATATAACTTATAACGTTATGTAGCATTACGATGTAACGTATAACGTAATATGGTAATACGTTATAACGTATAACGTTATGTTGCATTACGTTATAACGTATAACGTTATGTATCATAACGATATAACTTATAACGTTATGTAGCATTACGATGTAACGTATAACGTAATATGGTAATACGTTATAACGTATAACGTTATATTGCATTACGTTATAACGTATAACGTTATGTAGCATTACGATATAACGTATAACGTTATGTAGCATTATGATATAATGTATAATGTTACGTAGCATTACGATATAACGTATAACGTTATGTAGCATTACGATATAACGTATAACGTTATGTAGCATTATGATATAACGTATAATGTTACGTAGGATTACGATATAACGTATAACGTTATGTAGCATTACGATATAACGTATAACGTTATGCAGCATTACGATATAACGTATAACGTTATGTAGCATTACGATATAACGTATAACGTTATATAGTACTACGTTATAACGTATAACGTTATGTAGCATAACGATTTAACGTATAACGTTATGTAGCATTACGATATAACGTATAACGTTATATGGTAATACGTTATAACGTATAACGTTATGTAGTATAACGATATAACGTATAACGTTATGTAGCATTACGATATAACGTATAACGTTATGTAGCATTACGATATAACGTATAACATTATGTAGCATAACGATATAACGTATAACGTTATATGCTAATACGTTATATCGTATAACGTTATGTAGCATTACGATATAACGTATAACGTTATGTAGCATTACGATATAACGTATAACGTTATGTAGAATTACGATATAACGTATAACGTTATGTAGCATTACGATATATCGTATAACGTTATGTAGCATTACGATATAACGCATAACGTTATATAGTATGACGTTATAACGTATAACGTTATGTAGCATTACGATATAACGTATAACGTTATGTAGCATTACGATATAACGTATAACGTTATATAGTATTACGTTATAACGTATAACGTTATGTAGCATAACGGTTTAACGTATAACGTTATGTAGCATTACGATATAACGTATAACGTTATATGGTAATACGTTATAACGTATAACTTTATGTAGCATTACGATATAACGTATAACGTTATGCAGCATTACGATATAACGTATAACGTTATGTAGCATTACGATATAACGTGTAACGTTATGTAGCATTACGATATAACGTATAACGTTATATGCTAATACGTTATATCGTATAACGTTATGTAGCATTACGATATAACGGCTAACGTTATGTAGCATTACGATATAACGTATAACGTTATGTAGCATTACGATATAACGTATAACGTTATGTAGCATTACGATATAACGTATAACGTTATGTAGCATTACGATATAACGTATAACGTTATGTAGAATTACGATATAACGTATAACGTTATGTAGCATTACGATATATCGTATAACGTTATGTAGCATTACGATATAACGTATAACGTTATATAGTATTACGTTATAACGTATAACGTTATGTAGCATAACGATTTAACGTATAACGTTATGTAGCATTACGATATAACGTATAACGTTATATGGTAATACGTTATAATGTATAACGTTATGTGGCATTACGATATAACGTATAACGTTATATGGTAATACGTTATAACGTATAACGTTATGTAGCATTACGTTATAACGTATAACGTTATGTAGCATTACGATATAACGTATAACGTTATGTAGCATTACGATATAACGTATAACGTTATGTAGCATTACGATATAGCGTATAACGTTATGTAGCATTACGATATAACGTATAACGTTATGTAGCATTACGATATAACGTATAACGTTATGTACCATTACGATATAACGTATAACGTTATGTAGCATTACGATATAACGTATAACGTTATGTAGCATTATGATATAACGTATAATGTTACGTAGGATTACGATATAACGTATAACGTTATGTAGCATTACGATATAACGTATAACGTTATGTAGCATTACGATATAACGTATAACGTTATATAGTATTACGTTATAACGTATAACGTTATGTAGCATTATGATATAACGTATAATGTTATGTAGCATTACGATATAACGTATAACGTTATATGGTAATACGTTATAACGTATAACTTTATGTAGCATTACGATATAACGTATAACGTTATGTAGCATTACGATATAACGTATAACGTTATATAGTATTACGTTATAACGTATAACGTTATGTAGCATTATGATATAACGTGTAACGTTATGTAGCATTACGATATAACGTATAACGTTATATAGTATTACGTTATAACGTATAACGTTATGTAGCATAACGATTTAACGTATAACGTTATGCAGCATTACGATATAACGTATAACGTTATATGGTAATACGTTATAACGTATAACGTTATGTAGCATTACGATATAACGTATAACGTTATATGGTAATACGTTATAACGTATAACGTTATGTTGCATTACGTTATAACGTATAACGTTATGTAGCATTACGATATAACGTATAACGTTATGTAGCATTACGATATAACGTATAACGTTATGTAGCATTACGATATAGCGTATAACGTTATGTAGCATTACGATATAACGTATAACGTTATGTAGCATTACGATATAACGTATAACGTTATGTAGCATTACGATATAACGTATAACGTTATGTAGCATTACGATATAACGTATAACGTTATATAGCATTACGTTATAACGTATAACGTTATGTATCATAACGATATAACGTATAACGTTATGTAGCATTACGATATAACGTATAACGTTATATGGTAATACGTTATAACGTATAACGTTATGTATCATAACGATATAACTTATAACGTTATGTAGCATTACGATGTAACGTATAACGTAATATTGTAATACGTTATAACGTGTAACGTTATGTAGCATTACAATATAACGTATATCGTTATGTAGCATTACGATATAACGTATAACTATATATGGTAATACGTTATAACGTATAACGTTATGTGGCATAACGATATAACGTATAACGTTATGTAGCATTACGATATAACGTATAACGTTATATGGTAATACGTTATAACGTATAACGTTATGTAGCATTACGATATAACGTATAACGTGATATGGTAATACGTTATAACGTATAACGTTATGTATCATAACGATATAACTTATAACGTTATGTAGCATTACGATGTAACGTATAACGTAATATGGTAATACGTTATAACGTATAACGTTATGTTGCATTACGTTATAACGTATAACGTTATGTATCATAACGATATAACTTATAACGTTATGTAGCATTACGATGTAACGTATAACGTAATATGGTAATACGTTATAACGTATAACGTTATGTTGCATTACGTTATAACGTATAACGTTATGTAGCATTACGATATAACGTATAACGTTATGTAGCATTATGATATAATGTATAATGTTACGTAGCATTACGATATAACGTATAACGTTATGTAGCATTACGATATAACGTATAACGTTATGTAGCATTATGATATAACGTATAATGTTACGTAGGATTACGATATAACGTATAACGTTATGTAGCATTACGATATAACGTATAACGTTATGCAGCATTACGATATAACGTATAACGTTATGTAGCATTACGATATAACGTATAACGTTATATAGTACTACGTTATAACGTATAACGTTATGTAGCATAACGATTTAACGTATAACGTTATGTAGCATTACGATATAACGTATAACGTTATATGGTAATACGTTATAACGTATAACGTTATGTAGTATAACGATATAACGTATAACGTTATGTAGCATTACGATATAACGTATAACGTTATGTAGCATTACGATATAACGTATAACATTATGTAGCATAACGATATAACGTATAACGTTATATGCTAATACGTTATATCGTATAACGTTATGTAGCATTACGATATAACGTATAACGTTATGTAGCATTACGATATAACGTATAACGTTATGTAGAATTACGATATAACGTATAACGTTATGTAGCATTACGATATATCGTATAACGTTATGTAGCATTACGATATAACGCATAACGTTATATAGTATGACGTTATAACGTATAACGTTATGTAGCATTACGATATAACGTATAACGTTATGTAGCATTACGATATAACGTATAACGTTATATAGTATTACGTTATAACGTATAACGTTATGTAGCATAACGGTTTAACGTATAACGTTATGTAGCATTACGATATAACGTATAACGTTATATGGTAATACGTTATAACGTATAACTTTATGTAGCATTACGATATAACGTATAACGTTATGCAGCATTACGATATAACGTATAACGTTATGTAGCATTACGATATAACGTATAACGTTATGTAGCATTACGATATAACGTGTAACGTTATGTAGCATTACGATATAACGTATAACGTTATATAGTATTACGTTATAACGTATAACGTTATGTAGCATAACGATTTAACGTATAACGTTATGTAGCATTACGATATAACGTATAACGTTATATGGTAATACGTTATAACGTATAACGTTATGTAGCATTACGATATAACGTATAACGTTATATGGTAATACGTTATAACGTATAACGTTATGTTGCATTACGTTATAACGTATAACGTTATGTAGCATTACGATATAACGTATAACGTTATGTAGCATTACGATGTAACGTATAACGTTATGTAGCATTACGATATAGCGTATAACGTTATGTAGCATTACGATATAACGTATAACGTTATGTAGCATTACGATATAACGTATAACGTTATGTAGCATTACGATATAACGTATAACGTTATGTAGCATTACGATATAACGTATAACGTTATATAGTATTACGTTATAACGTATAACGTTATGTATCATAACGATATAACGTATAACGTTATGTAGCATTACGATATAACGTATAACGTTATATGGTAATACGTTATAACGTATAACGTTAAGTATCATAACGACATAACTTATAACGTTATGTAGCATTACGATGTAACGTATAACGTAATATGGTAATACGTTATAACGTATAACGTTATGTTGCATTACGTTATAACGTATAACGTTATGCAGCATTACGATATAAAGTATAACGTTATGTAGCATTATGATATAACGTATAATGTTACGTAGCATTACGATATAACGTATAACGTTATGTAGCATTACGATATAACGTATAACGTTATGCAGCATTGCGATATAACGTATAACGTTATGTAGCATTACGATATAACTTATAGCGTTATGTAGCATTACGATATAACGTGTAACGTTATGTAGCATTACAATATAACGTATATCGTTATGTAGCATTACGATATAACGTATAACGTTATATGGTAATACGTTATAACGTATAACGTTATGTGGCATAACGATATAACGTATAACGTTATGTAGCATTACGATATAACGTATAACGTTATATGGTAATACGTTATAACGTATAACGTTATGTAGCATTACGATATAACGTATAACGTGATATGGTAATACGTTATAACGTATAACGTTATGTATCATAACGATATAACTTATAACGTTATGTAGCATTACGATGTAACGTATAACGTAATATGGTAATACGTTATAACGTATAACGTTATGTTGCATTACGTTACTACGTATAACGTTATGTAGCATTACGATATAACGTATAACGTTATTTAGCATTATGATATAATGTATAATATTACGTAGCATTACGATATAACGTATAACGTTATGTATCATAACGATATAACTTATAACGTTATGTAGCATTACGATGTAACGTATAACGTAATATGGTAATACGTTATAACGTATAACGTTATGTTGCATTACGTTATAACATATAACGTTATGTAGCATTACGATATAACGTATAACGTTATGTAGCATTATGATATAATGTATAATGTTACGTAGCATTACGATATAACGTATAACGTTATGTAGCATTACGATATAACGTATAACGTTATGTAGCATTACGATATAACGTATAACGTTATGTTGCATTACGTTATAACGTATAACGTTATGTAGCATTACGATATAACGTATAACGTGATATGGTAATACGTTATAACGTATAACGTTATGTATCATAACGATATAACTTATAACGTTATGTAGCATTACGATGTAACGTATAACGTAATATGGTAATACGTTATAACGTATAACGTTATGTTGCATTACGTTATAACGTATAACGTTATGTAGCATTACGATATAACGTATAACGTTATGTAGCATTATGATATAATGTATAATGTTACGTAGCATTACGATATAACGTATGACGTTATGTAGCATTACGATATAACGTATAACGTTATGTAGCATTACGATATAACGTATAACGTTATGTTGCATTACGTTATAACGTATAACGTTATGTAGCATTACGATATAACGTATAACGTTATATAGTACTACGTTATAACGTATAACGTTATGTAGCATAACGATTTAACGTATAACGTTATGTAGCATTACGATATAGCGTATAACGTTATGTAGCATTACGATATAGCGTATAACGTTATGTAGCATTACGATATAACGTATAACGTTATGTAGCATTACGATATAACGTATAACGTTATGTAGCATTACGATATAACGTATAACTTTATATAGTATTACGTTATAACGTATAACGTTATATATCATAACGATATAACGTATAACGTTATGTAGCATTACGATATAACGTATAACGTTATATGGTAATACGTCATAACGTATAACGTTATGTATCATAACGATATAACTTATAACGTTATGTAGCATTACGATATAACGTATAACGTTGTATGGTAATACGTTATAACGTATAACGTTATGTAGCATTACGATATAACGTATAACGTTATATGGTAATACGTTATAACGTATAACGTTATGTAGCATAACGATATAACGTATAACGTTATATGGTAATACGTTATAACGTATAACGTTATGTAGCATTACGATATAACGTATAACGTTATGTAGCATAACGATATAACGTATAACGTTATGTAGCATTACGATATAACGTATAACGTTATGTAGCATTACGATATATCGTATAACGTTATGTAGCATTACGATATAACGTGTAACGTTATGTAGCATTACGGTATAACGTATAACGTTATATGCTAATACGTTATATCGTATAACGTTATGTAGCATTACGATATAACGGCTAACGTTATGTAGCATTACGATATAACGTATGACGTTATGTAGCATTACGATATAACGTATAACGTTATGTAGCATTACGATATAACGTATAACGTTATGTTGCATTACGTTATAACGTATAACGTTATGTAGCATTACGATATAACGTATAACGTGATATGGCAATACGTTATAACGTATAACGTTATGTATCATAACGATATAACTTATAACGTTATGTAGCATTACGATGTAACGTATAACGTAATATGGTAATACGTTATAACGTATAACGTTATGTTGCATTACGTTATAACGTATAACGTTATGTAGCATTACGATGTAACGTATAACGTTATGTAGCATTATGATATAATGTATAATGTTACGTAGCATTACGATATAACGTATGACGTTATGTAGCATTACGATATAACGTATAACGTTATGTAGCATTACGATATAACGTATAACGTTATGTAGCATTACGATATAACGTATAACGTTATATGGTAATACGTTATAACGTATAACGTTATGTATCATAACGACATAACTTATAACGTTATGTAGCATTACGATGTAACGTATAACGTAATATGGTAATACGTTATAACGTATAACGTTATGTAGCATTACGATATAACGTATAACGTTATGTAGCATTACGATATAACGTATAACGTTATGTAGCATTACGATATAACGTATAACGTTATGTAGCATTACGATATAACTTATAACGTTATATAGTATTACGTTATAACGTATAACGTTATGTATCATAACGATATAACGTATAACGTTATGTAGCATTACGATATAACGTATAACGTTATATGGTAATACGTTATAACGTATAACGTTATGTATCATGACGATATAACTTATAACGTTATGTAGCATTACGATGTAACGTATAACATAATATGGTAATACGTTATAACGTATAACGTTATGTTGCATTACGTTATAACGTATAACGTTATGCAGCATTACGATATAAAGTATAACGTTATGTAGCATTATGATATAACGTATAATGTTACGTAGCATTACGATATAACGTATAACGTTATGTAGCATTACGATATAACGTATAACGTTATGCAGCATTGCGATATAACGTATAACGTTATGTAGCATTACGATATAACTTATAGCGTTATGTAGCATTACGATATAACGTGTAACGTTATGTAGCATTACAATATAACGTATATCGTTATGTAGCATTACGATATAACGTATAACGTTATATGGTAATACGTTATAACGTATAACGTTATGTGGCATAACGATATAACGTATAACGTTATGTAGCATTATGATATAACGTATAACGTTATATGGTAATACGTTATAACGTATAACGTTATGTAGCATTACGATATAACGTATAACGTGATATGGTAATACGTTATAACGTATAACGTTATGTATCATAACGATATAACTTATAACGTTATGTAGCATTACGATGTAACGTATAACGTAATATGGTAATACGTTATAACGTATAACGTTATGTTGCATTACGTTATAACGTATAACGTTATGTAGCATTACGATATAACGTATAACGTTATGTAGCATTATGATATAATGTATAATGTTACGTAGCATTACGATATAACGTATAACGTTATGTATCATAACGATATAACTTATAACGTTATGTAGCATTACGATGTAACGTATAACGTTATGTTGCATTACGTTATAACGTATAACGTTATGTAGCATTACGATATAACGTATAACGTTATGTAGCATTATGATATAATGTATAATGTTACGTAGCATTACGATATAACGTATAACGTTATGTAGCATTACGATATAACGTATAACGTTATGTAGCATTACGATATAACGAATAACGTTATGTTGCATTACGTTATAACGTATAACGTTATATAGTACTACGTTATAACGTATAACGTTATGTAGCATAACGATTCAACGTATAACGTTATGTAGCATTACGATATAACGTATAACGTTATATGGTAATACGTTATAACGTATAACGTTATATAGTATGACGTTATAACGTATAACGTTATGTAGCATTACGATATAATGTATAACGTTATGTAGCATTACGATATAGCGTATAACGTTATGTAGCATTACGATATAGCGTATAACGTTATGTAGCATTACGATATAACGTATAACGTTATGTAGCATTACGATATAACGTATAACGTTATGTAGCATTACGATATAACGTATAACGTTGTATGGTAATACGTTATAACGTATAACGTTATGTAGCATTACGATATAACGTATATCGTTATGTAGTATTACGATATAACGTATAACGTTATGTAGCATTACGATATAACGTATAACGTTATGTAGCATTACGATATAACGTATAACGTTAGTTAGCAGTACGATGTAACGTATAACGTTATGTAGCATTACGATATAACGTATAACGTTATGTAGCATTACTATGTAACGTTTAACGTTATATGGTAATACGTTATAACATATTACGATGTGTAGCATTACGATATAACGTATAACGTCATCTATCATTACGATGTAACCTATAACGTTATGTAGCAGTAAGATATAACGTATAACGTTATGTAGCATTACTATGTAACGTTTAACGTTATGTAGCATTACGATATAACGTATAACGTTATGTAGCATTACGATATAACGTATAACTTTAAGTAGCATTACGATGTGACGAGTAACGTTATGTAGCATTACGATATAACGTATAACGTTATATGGTAATACGTTATAACATATAACGATATGTAGCATTACAATATAAGGTATAACGTTATGTAGCATTGCGATATAACGTATAACGTTATGTAGCATTATGATATAACGTATAACGTTATGCAGCATTAGGATATAACGTATAACATTATGTAGCATTACGATATAACGTATAACGTTATGTAGCATTACGAGATAACATATAACGATATAAAGCATTACAATATAACGTATAACGTTATGTAGCATAACGATTTAACGTATAACGTTATGTAGCATTACGATATAACGTATAACGTTGTATGGTAATACGTTATAACGTATAACGTTATGTAGCATTACGATATAACGTATAACGTTATATGGTAATACGTTATAACGTATAACGTTATGTAGCATAACGATATAACGTATAACGTTATATGGTAATACGTTATAACGTATAGCGTTATGTTGCATTACGTTCTAACGTATAACGTTATGTAGCATTTCGTTATAACGTATAACGTTATGTAGCATTACGTTATAACGTATAACGTTATGTAGCATTATGATATAACGTATAACGTTATGCAGCATTAGGATATAACGTATAACATTATGTAGCATTACGATATAACGTATAACGTTATGTAGCATTACGAGATAACATATAACGATATAAAGCATTACAATATAACGTATAACGTTATGTAGCATAACGATTTAACGTATAACGTTATGTAGCATTACGATATAACGTATAACGTTGTATGGTAATACGTTATAACGTATAACGTTATGTAGCATTACGATATAACGTATAACGTTATATGGTAATACGTTATAACGTATAACGTTATGTAGCATAACGATTTAACGTATAACGTTATGTAGCATTACGATATAACGTATAACGTTGTATGGTAATACGTTATAACGTATAACGTTATGTAGCATTACGATGTAACGTATAACGTAATATGGTAATACGTTATAACGTATAGCGTTATGTTGCATTACGTTCTAACGTATAACGTTATGTAGCATTACGTTATAACGTATAACGTTATGTAGCATTACGTTATAGCGTATAACGTTATGTAGCATTATGATATAACGTATAACGTTATGCAGCATTAGGATATAACGTATAACATTATGTAGCATTACGATATAACGTATAACGTTATGTAGCATTACGAGATAACATATAACGATATAAAGCATTACAATATAACGTATAACGTTATGTAGCATAACGATTTAACGTATAACGTTATGTAGCATTACGATATAACGTATAACGTTGTATGGTAATACGTTATAACGTATAACGTTATGTAGCATTACGATATAACGTATAACGTTATATGGTAATACGTTATAACGTATAACGTTATGTAGCATAACGATATAACGTATAACGTTATATGGTAATACGTTATAACGTATAACGTTATGTAGCATTACGATATAACGTATAACGTTATATGGTAATACGTTATAACGTATAACGTTATGTAGCATAACGATATAACGTATAACGTTATGTAGCATTACGATATAACGTATAACGTTATGTAGCATTACGATATATCGTATAACGTTATGTAGCATTACGATATAACGTGTAACGTTATGTAGCATTACGATATAACGTATAACGTTATATGCTAATACGTTATATCGTATAACGTTATGTAGCATTACGATATAACGGCTAACGTTATGTAGCATTACGATATTACGTATAACGTTATGTAGCATAACGATATAACGTATAACGTTATGTTTCATTACGATATAACGTATAACGTTATGTAGGATTACGATATAACGTATAACGTTATGTAGCATTACGATATAACGTATAACGTTATGTAGCATTACGATATAACGTATAACGTTATGTAGAATTACGATATAACGTACAACGTTATGTAGCATTACGATATATCGTATAACGTTATGTAGCAATACGATATAACGTATAACGTTATATAGTATTACGTTATAACGTATAACGTTATGTAGCATAACGATTTAACGTATAACGTTATGTAGCATTACGATATAACGTATAACGTTATATGGTAATACGTTATAACGTATAACGTTATGTTGCATTACGTTATAACGTATAACGTTATGTAGCATTACGATATAACGTATAACGTTATGTAGCATTACGATATAACGTATAACGTTATGTAGTATTACGTTATAACGTATAACGTTATGTAGCATAACGATTTAACGTATAACGTTATGTAGCATTACGATATAACGTATAACGTTATATGGTAATACGTTATAACGTATAACGTTATGTTGCATTACGTTATAACGTATAACGTTATGTAGCATTACGATATAACGTATAACGTTATATAGTATTACGTTATAACGTATAACGTTATGTATCATAACGATATAACGTATAACGTTATGTAGCATTACGATATAACGTATAACGTTATATGGTAATACGTTATAACGTATAACGTTATGTATCATAACGATATAACTTATAACGTTATGTAGCATTACGATGTAACGTATAACGTAATATGGTAATACGTTATAACGTATAACGTTACGTTGCATTACGTTATAACGTATAACGTTATGTAGCATTACGATATAACGTATAACGTTATGTAGCATTACGATATAACGTATAACGTTATGTAGCATTACGATATAACGTATAACGTTATGTAGAATTACGATATAACGTACAACGTTATGTAGCATTACGATATATCGTATAACGTTATGTAGCATTACGATATAACGTATAACGTTATATAGTATTACGTTATAACGTATAACGTTATGTAGCATAACGATTTAACGTATAACGTTATGTAGCATTACGATATAACGTATAACGTTATATGGTAATACGTTATAACGTATAACGTTATGATGCATTACGTTATAACGTATAACGTTATGTAGCATTACGATATAACGTATAACGTTATGTAGCATTACGATATAACGTATAACGTTATGTAGCATTACGATATAACGTATAACGTTATGTAGCATTACGATATAACGTATAACGTTATGTAGCATTACGATATAGCGTATAACGTTATGTAGCATTACGATATAACGTATAACGTTATGTAGCATTACGATATAACGTATAACGTTATATAGTATTACGTTATAACGTATAACGTTATGTGTCATAACGATATAACGTATAACGTTATGTAGCATTACGATATAACGTATAACGTTATATGGTAATACGTTATAACGTATAACGTTATGTATCATAACGATATAACTTATAACGTTATGTAGCATTACGATGTAACGTATAACGTAATATGGTAATACGTTATAACGTATAACGTTACGTTGCATTACGTTATAACGTATAACGTTATGTAGCATTACGATATAACGTATAACGTTATGTAGCATTATGATATAACGTATAATGTTACGTAGCATTACGATATAACGTATAACGTTATGTAGCATTACGATATAACGTATAACGTTATGCAGCATTACGATATAACGTATAACGTTATGTAGCATTACGATATAACTTATAGCGTTATGTAGCATTACGATATAACGTATAACGTTATGTAGCATTACGTTATAACGTATAACGTTATGCAGCATTACGATATAACGTATAACATTATGTAGCATTACGATATAACGTATAACGTTATGTAGCATTACGAGATAACATATAACGATATAAAGCATTACAATATAACGTATAACGTTATATAGCATAACGATTTAACGTATAACGTTATGTAGCATTACGATATAACGTATAACGTTGTATGGTAATACGTTATAACGTATAACGTTATGTAGCATTACGATATAACGTATAACGTTATATGGTAATACGTTATAACGTATAACGTTATGTAGCATAACGATATAACGTATAACGTTATATGGTAATACGTTATAACGTATAAAGTTATGTAGCATTACGATATAACGTATAACGTTATATGGTAATACGTTATAACGTATAACGTTATGTAGCATAACGATATAACGTATAACGTTATGTAGCATTACGATATAACGTATAACGTTATGTAGCATTACGATATATCGTATAACGTTATGTAGCATTACGATATAACGTGTAACGTTATGTAGCATTACGATATAACGTATAACGTTATATGCTAATACGTTATATCGTATAACATTATGTAGCATTACGATATAACGGCTAACGTTATGTAGCATTACGATATAACGTATAACGTTATGTAGCATAACGATATAACGTATAACGTTATGTAGCATTACGATATAACGTATAACGTTATGCAGGATTACGATATAACGTATAACGTTATGTAGGATTACGATATAACGTATAACGTTATGTAGCATTACGATATAACGTATAACGTTATGTAGCATTACGATATAACGTATAACGTTATGTAGCATTACGATATAACGTATAACGTTATGTAGCATTACGATATAACGTATAACGTTATGTAGAATTACGATATAACGTATAACGTTATGTAGCATTACGATATATCGTATAACGGTATGTAGCATTACGATATAACGTATAACGTTATATAGTATTACGTTATAACGTATAACGTTATGTAGCATAACGATTTAACGTGTAACGTTATGTAGCATTACGATATAACGTATAACGTTATATGGTAATACGTTATAACGTATAACGTTATGTGGCATTACGATATAACGTATAACGTTATATGGTAATACGTTATAACGTATAACGTTATGTTGCATTACGTTATAACGTATAACGTTATGTAGCATTACGATATAACGTATAACGTTATGTAGCATTACGATATAACGTATAACGTTATGTAGCATTACGATATAGCGTATAACGTTATGTAGCATTACGATATAACGTATAACGTTATGTAGCATTACGATATAACGTATAACGTTATATGGTAATACGTTATAACGTATAACGTTATGTATCATAACGATATAACTTATAACGTTATGTAGCATTACGATGTAACGTATAACGTAATATGGTAATACGTTATAACGTATAACGTTATGTTGCATTACGTTATAACGTATAACGTTATGTAGCATTACGATATAACGTATAACGTTATGTAGCATTATGATATAACGTATAATGTTACGTAGCATTACGATATAACGTATAACGTTATGTAGCATTACGATATAACGTATAACGTTATGCAGCATTACGATATAACGTATAACGTTATGTAGCATTACGATATAACTTATAGCGTTATGTAGCATTACGATATAACGTGTAACGTTATGTAGCATTACAATATAACGTATATCGTTATGTAGCATTACGATATAACGTATAACGTTATATGGTAATACGTTATAACGTATAACGTTATGTAGCATTACGATATAACGTATAACGTGATATGGTAATACGTTATAACGTATAACGTTATGTATCATAACGATATAACTTATAACGTTATGTAGCATTACGATGTAACGTATAACGTAATATGGTAATATGTTATAACGTATAACGTTATGTTGCATTACGTTATAACGTATAACGTTATGTAGCATTACGATATAACGTATAACGTTATGTAGCATTACGATATAACGTATAACGTTATGTAGCATTATGATATAACGTATAATGTTACGTAGGATTACGATATAACGTATAACGTTATGTAGCATTACGATATAACGTATAACGTTATGCAGCATTACGATATAACGTATAACGTTATGTAGCATTACGATATAACGTATAACGTTATATAGTACTACGTTATAACGTATAACGTTATGTAGCATAACGATTTAACGTATAACGTTATGTAGCATTACGATATAACGTATAACGTTATATGGTAATACGTTATAACGTATAACGTTATGTAGTATAACGATATAACGTATAACGTTATGTAGCATTACGATATAACGTATAACGTTATGTAGCATTACGATATAACGTATAACATTATGTAGCATAACGATATAACGTATAACGTCATATGCTAATACGTTATATCGTATAACGTTATGTAGCATTACGATATAACGTATAACGTTATGTAGAATTACGATATAACGTATAACGTTATGTAGCATTACGATATATCGTATAACGTTATGTAGCATTACGATATAACGTTTAACGTTATATAGTATGACGTTATAACGTATAACGTTATGTAGCATTACGATATAACGTATAACGTTATGTAGCATTACGATATAACGTATAACGTTATATGGTAATACGTTATAACGTATAACGTTATGTATCATAACGATATAACTTATAACGTTATGTAGCATTACGATATAACGTATAACGTTATGTAGCATTACGATATAACGTATAACGTTATGTAGCATTACGATATAACGTATAACGTTATGTAGCATTACGATATAACGTATAACGTTATATAGTATTACGTTATAACGTATAACGTTATGTATCATAACGATATAACGTATAACGTTATGTAGCATTACGATATAACGTATAACGTTATATGGTAATACGTTATAACGTATAACGTTATGTATCATAACGATATAACTTATAACGTTATGTAGCATTACGATGTAACGTATAACGTAATATGGTAATACGTTATAACGTATAACGTTATGTTGCATTACGTTATAACGTATAACGTTATGTAGCATTACGATATAACGTATAACGTAATATGGTAATACGTTATAACGTATAACGTTATGTTGCATTACGTTATAACGTATAACGTTATGTAGCATTACGATATAACGTATAACGTTATGTAGCATTATGATATAACGTATAACGTTATGTAGCATTACGATATAACGTATAACGTTATGTAGTATTACGTTATAACGTATAACGTTATGTATCATAACGATATAACGTATAACGTTATGTAGCATTACGATATAACGTATAACGTTATATGGTAATACGTTATAACGTATAACGTTATGTTGCATTACGTTATAACGTATAACGTTATGTAGCATTACGATATAACGTATAACGTTATGTAGCATTACGATATAACGTATAACGTTATATGGTAATACGTTATAACGTATAACGTTATGTTGCATTACGTTATAACGTATAACGTTATGTAGCATTACGATATAACGTATAACGTTATGTAGCATTACGATATAACGTATAACGTTATGTAGCATTACGATATAACGTATAACGTTATGTAGTATTACGTTATAACGTATAACGTTATGTATCATAACGATATAACGTATAACGTTATGTAGCATTACGATATAACGTATAACGTTATATGGTAATACGTTATAACGTATAACGTTATGTATCATAACGATATAGCTTATAACGTTATGTAGCATTACGATGTAACGTTTAACGTAATATGGTAATACGTTATAACGTATAACGTTATGTTGCATTACGTTATAACGTATAACGTTATGTAGCATTACGATATAACGTGTAACGTTATGTAGCATTATGATATAACGTATAACGTTATGTAGCATTACGATATAACGTGTAACGTTATGTAGCATTACGATATAACGTATAACGTTATGTAGCATTACGATATAACGTATAACGTTATATGGTAATACGATATAACGTATAACGTTATGTGGCATAACGATATAACGTATAACGTTATGTAGCATTACGATATAACGTATAACGTTATATGGTAATACGTTATAACGTATAACGTTATGTAGCATTACGATATAACGTATAACGTGATATGGTAATACGTTATAACGTATAACGTTATGTATCATAACGATATAACTTATAACGTTATGTAGCATTACGATGTAACGTATAACGTAATATGGTAATACGTTATAACGTATAACGTTATGTTGCATTACGTTATAACGTATAACGTTATGTAGCATTACGATATAACGTATAACGTTATGTAGCATTACGATATAACGTATAACGTTATGTAGCATTACGATATAACGTATAACGTTATGCAGCATTACGATATAACGTATAACGTTATGTAGCATTACGATATAACGTATAACGTTATGTAGCATTACGATATAACGTATAACGTTATGTAGCATTACGATATAACGTGTAACGTTATGTAGCATTACGATATAACGTATAACGTTATATAGTATTACGTTATAACGTATAACGTTATGTAGCATAACGATTTAACGTATAACGTTATGTAGCATTACGATACAACGTATAACGTTATATGGTAATACGTTATAACGTATAACGTTATGTAGCATTACGATATAACGTATAACGTTATGCAGCATTACGATATAACGTATAACGTTATGTAGCATTACGATATAACGTATAACGTTATGTAGCATTACGATATAACGTATAACGTTATGCAGCATTACGATATAACGTATAACGTTATGTAGCATTACGATATAACGTATAACGTTATGTAGCATTACGATATAACTTATAACGTTATGTAGCATTACGATATAACGTGTAACGTTATGTTGCATTACGATATAACGTATAACGTTATGTAGCATTCCGATATAACGTATAACGTTATGTAGCATTACGATATATCGTATAACGTTATGTAGCATTACGATATAACGTGTAACGTTATGTAGCATTATGATATAACTTATAACGTTATGTAGCATTACGATATAACGTGTAACGTTATGTAGCATTACGATATAACGTATAACGTTATGTAGCATTACGATATAACGTATAACGTTATATGGTAATACGTTATAACGTATAACGTTATGTGGCATAACGATATAACGTATAACGTTATGTAGCATTACGATTTAACGTATAAAGTTATGTAGCATTATGATATAACGTATAATGTTACGTAGCATTACGATATAACGTATAACGTTATGTAGCATTACGATATAACGTATAACGTTATGCAGCATTACGATATAACGTTTAACGTTATGTAGCATTACGATATAACTTATAACGTTATGTAGCATTACGATATAACGTGTAACGTTATGTAGCATTACGATATAACGTATAACGTTATGTAGCATTACGATATAACGTATAACGTTATATGGTAATACGTTATAACGTATAACGTTATGTGGCATAACGATATAACGTATAACGTTATGTAGCATTCCGATATAACGTATAACGTTATGTAGCATTACGATATAACGTGTAACGTTATGTAGCATTACGTAATAACGTATAACGTTATGTAGCATTACGATATAACGTATAACGTAATATGGTAATACGTTATAACGTATAACGTTATGTTGCATTACGTTATAACGTATAACGTTATGTAGCATTACGATATAACGTATAACGTTATGTAGCATAATGATATAACGTATAATGTTACGTAGCATTACGATATAACGTATAACGTTATGTAGCATTACGATATAACGTATAACGTTATGCAGCATTACGATATAACGTATAACGTTATGTAGCATTACGATATAACTTATAACGTTATGTAGCATTACGATATAACGTGTAACGTTATGTAGCATTACGATATAACGTATAACGTTATGTAGCATTACGATATAACGTATAACGTTATATGGTAATACGTTATAACGTATAACGTTATGTGGCATAACGATATAACGTATAACGTTATGTAGCATTCCGATATAACGTATAACGTTATGTAGCATTACGATATATCGTATAACGTTATGTAGCATTACGATATAACGTGTAACGTTATGTAGCATTACGATATAACGTATAACGTTATATGCTAATACGTTATATCGTATAACGTTATGTAGCATTACGATATAACGTATAACGTTATGTAGCATTACGATATAACGTATAACGTTATGTAGCATTACGATATAGCGTATAACGTTATGTAGCATTACGATATAACGTATAACGTTATGTAGCATTACGATATAACGTATAACGTTATGTAGCATTACGATATAACGTATAACGTTATGTAGCATTACGATATAACGTATAACGTTATGTAGCATTACGATATAACGTATAACGTTATGTAGCATTACGATATAACGTATAACGTTATGTAGCATTACGATATAACGTATAACGTTATATAGTATTACGTTATAACGTATAACGTTATGTATCATAACGATATAACGTATAACGTTATGTAGCATTACGATATAACGTATAACGTTATGTAGCATTACGATATAACGTATAACGTTATGTAGCATTACGATATAGCGTATAACGTTATGTAGCATTACGATATAACGTATAACGTTATGTAGCATTACGATATAACGTATAACGTTATGTAGCATTACGATATAACGTATAACGTTATGTAGCATTACGATATAACGTATAACGTTATTTAGTATTACGTTATAACATATAACGTTATGTATCATAACGATATAACGTATAACGTTATGTAGCATTACGATATAACGTATAACGTTATATGGTAATACGTTATAACGTATAACGTTATGTATCATAACGATATAACTTATAACGTTATGTAGCATTACGATGTAACGTATAACGTAATATGGTAATACGTTATAACGTATAACGTTATGTTGCATTACGTTATAACGTATAACGTCATGTAGCATTACGATATAACGTATAACGTTATGTAGCATTATGATATAACGTATAATGTTACGTAGCATTACGATATAACGTATAACGTTATGTAGCATTACGATATATCGTATAACGTTATGCAGCATTAAGATATAACGTATAACGTTATGTAGCATTACGATATAACGTATAACGTTATGTAGCATTACGATATAACGTGTAACGTTATGTAGCATTGCGATATTACGTATAACGTTATGTAGCATTACGATATAACGTATAACGTTATATAGTATTACGTTATAACGTATAACGTTATGTATCATAACGATATAACGTATAACGTTATGTAGCATTACGATATAACGTATAACGTTATATGGTAATACGTTATAACGTATAACGTTATGTATCATAACGATATAACTTATAACGTTATGTAGCATTACGATGTAACGTATAACGTTATGTAGCATTACGATATAACGTATAACGTTATGTAGCATTACGATATAGCGTATAACGTTATGTAGCATTACGATATAACGTATAACGTTATGTAGCATTACGATATAACGTATAACGTTATGTAGCATTACGATATAACGTATAACGTTATATGGTAATACGTTATAACGTATAACGTTATGTTGCATTACGTTATAACGTATAACGTTATGTAGCATTACGATATAACGTATAACGTTATGTAGCATTACGATATAACGTATAACGTTATGTAGCATTACGATATAGCGTATAACGTTATGTAGCATTACGATATAACGTATAACGTTATGTAGCATTACGATATAACGTATAACGTTATGTAGCATTACGATATAACGTATAACGTTATGTAGCATTACGATATAACGTATAACGTTATATAGTATTACGTTATAACGTATAACGTTATGTATCATAACGATATAACGTATAACGTTATGTAGCATTACGATATAACGTATAACGTTATGTAGCATTACGATATAACGTATAACGTTATGTAGCATTACGATATAGCGTATAACGTTATGTAGCATTACGATATAACGTATAACGTTATGTAGCATTACGATATAACGTATAACGTTATGTAGCATTACGATATAACGTATAACGTTATGTAGCATTACGATATAACGTATAACGTTATTTAGTATTACGTTATAACATATAACGTTATGTATCATAACGATATAACGTATAACGTTATGTAGCATTACGATATAACGTATAACGTTATATGGTAATACGTTATAACGTATAACGTTATGTAGCATTACGATATAACGTATAACGTTATGTAGCATTATGATATAACGTATAATGTTACGTAGCATTACGATGTAACGT
Source organism: Bombus lapidarius (assembly GCA_936014575.1). Taxonomy (NCBI): domain Eukaryota; kingdom Metazoa; phylum Arthropoda; class Insecta; order Hymenoptera; family Apidae; genus Bombus; species Bombus lapidarius. The sequence continues at coordinate 140,998 of CAKXZU010000132.1, forward strand.
ATAACGTAATATGGTAATACGTTATAACGTATAACGTTATGTTGCATTACGTTATAACGTATAACGTTATGTAGCATTACGATATAACGTATAACGTTATGTAGCATTATGATATAACGTATAATGTTACGTAGCATTACGATATAACGTATAACGTTATGTAGCATTACGATATATCGTATAACGTTATGCAGCATTACGATATAACGTATAACGTTATGTAGCATTACGATATAACGTATAACGTTATGTAGCATTACGATATAACGTGTAACGTTATGTAGCATTGCGATATAACGTATAACGTTATATAGTATTACGTTATAACGTATAACGTTATGTAGCATAACGATTTAACGTATAACGTTATGTAGCATTACAATATAACGTATAACGTTATATGGTAATACGTTATAACGTATAACGTGATATGGTAATACGTTATAACGTATAACGTTATGTATCATAACGATATAACTTATAACGTTATGTAGCATTACGATGTAACGTATAACGTAATATGGTAATACGTTATAACGTATAACGTTATGTTGCATTACGTTATAACGTATAACGTTATGTAGTATTACGATATAACGTATAACGTTATGTAGCATTATGATATAATGTATAATGATACGTAGCATTACGATATAACGTATAACGTTATGTAGCATTACGATATAACGTATAACGTTATGTAGCATTACGATATAACGTATAACGTTATGTAGCATTATGATATAACGTATAATGTTACGTAGGATTACGATATAACGTATAACGTTATGTAGCATTACGATATAACGTATAACGTTATGCAGCATTACGATATAACGTATAACGTTATGTAGCATTACGATATAACGTATAACGTTATGTAGCATTACGATATAACGTGTAACGTTATGTAGCATTACGATATAACGTGTAACGTTATGTAGCATTACGATATAACGTGTAACGTTATGTAGCATTACGATATAACGTATAACGTTATATAGTACTACGTCATAACGTATAATGTTATGTAGCATAACGATTTAACGTATAACGTTATGTAGCATTACGATATAACGTATAACGTTATATGGTAATACGTTATAACGTATAACGTTATGTAGTATAACGATATAACGTATAACGTTATGTAGCATTACGATATAACGTATAACGTTATGTAGCATTACGATATAACGTATAACATTATGTAGCATAACGATATAACGTATAACGTTATATGCTAATACGTTATATCGTATAACGTTATGTAGTATTACGATATAACGTATAACGTTATGTAGCATTACGATATAACGTATAACGTTATGTAGAATTACGATATAACGTATAACGTTATGTAGCATTACGATATATCGTATAACGTTATGTAGGATTACGATATAACGTATAACGTTATATAGTATGACGTTATAACGTATAACGTTATGTAGCATTACGATATAACGTATAACGTTATGTAGCATTACGATATAGCGTATAACGTTATGTAGCATTACGATATAACGTATAACGTTATGTAGCATTACGATATAACGTATAACGTTATGTAGCATTACGATATAACGTATAACGTTATGTAGCATTACGATATAACGTATAACGTTATGTAGCATTACGATATAACGTATAACGTTATGTAGCATTACGATATAACGTATAACGTTTTATAGTATTACGTTATAACGTATAACGTTATGTATCATAACGATATAACGTATAACGTTATGTAGCATTACGATATAACGTATAACGTTATATGGTAATACGTTATAACGTATAACTTTATGTATCATAACGATATAACTTATAACGTTATGTAGCATTACGATGTAACGTATAACGTTATGTAGCATTACGATATATCGTATAACGTTATGTAGCATTACGATATAACGTGTAACGTTATGTAGCATTACGATATAACGTATAACGTTATATGCTGATACGTTATATCGTATAACGTTATGTAGCATTAGGATATAACAGCTAACGTTATGTAGCATTACGATATAACGTATAACGTTATGTAGCATAACGATATAACGTATAACGTTATGTAGCATTACGATATAACGTATAACGTTATGTAGGATTACGATATAACGTATAACGTTATGTAGGATTACGATATAACGTATAACGTTATGTTGCATTACGATATAACGTATAACGTTATGTAGCATTACGATATAACGTATAACGTTATGTAGCATTACGATATAACGTATAACGTTATGTAGCATTACCATATAACGTATAACGTTATGTAGCATTACGATATAACGTGTAACGTTATGTAGCATTACGATATAACGTATAACGTTATATAGTACTACGTTATAACGTATAACGTTATGTAGTATAACGATATAACGTATAACGTTATGTAGCATTACGATATAACGTATAACGTTATGTAGAATTACGATATAACGTATAACGTTATGTAGCATTACGATATATCGTATAACGTTATGTAGCATTACGATATAACGTATAACGTCATATAGTATGACGTTATAACGTATAACGTTATGTAGCATTACGATATAACGTATAACGTTATGTAGCATTACGATATAGCGTATAACGTTATGTAGCATTACGATATAACGTATAACGTTATGTAGCATTACGATATAACGTATAACGTTATGTAGCATTACGATATAACGTATAACGTTATGTAGCATTACGATATAAGGTATAACGTTATATAGTATTACGTTATAACGTATAACGTTATGTATCATAACGATATAACGTATAACGTTATGTAGCATTACGATATAACGTATAACGTTATATGGTAATACGTTATAACTTATAACGTTATGTATCATAACGATATAACTTATAACGTTATGTAGCATTACGATGTAACGTATAACGTAATATGGTAATACGTTATAACGTATAACGTTATGTTGCATTACGTTATAACGTATAACGTTATGTAGCATTACGATATAACGTATAACGTTATGTAGCATTATGATATAACGTATAATGTTACGTAGCATTACGATATAACGTATAACGTTATGTAGCATTACGATATAACGTATAACGTTATGCAGCATTACGATATAACGTATAACGTTATGTAGCATTACGATATAACGTATAACGTTATGTAGCATTACGATATAACGTGTAACGTTATGTAGCATTACGATATAACGTATAACGTTATATAGTATTACGTTATAACGTATAACGTTATGTAGCATAACGATTTAACGTATAACGTTATGTAGCATTACGATATAACGTATAACGTTATATGGTAATACGTTATAACGTATAACGTTATGTAGCATTACGATATAACGTATAACGTTATGTGGTAATACGTTATAACGTATAACGTTATGTTGCATTACGTTATAACGTATAACGTTATGTAGCATTACGATATAACGTATAACGTTATGTAGCATTACGATATAACGTATAACGTTATGTAGCATTACGATATAGCGTATAACGTTATGTAGCATTACGATATAACGTATAACGTTATGTAGCATTGCGATATAACGTATAACGTTATGTAGCATTACGATATAACGTATAACGTTATGTAGCATTACGATATAACGTATAACGTTATATAGTATTACGTTATAACGTATAACGTTATGTATCATAACGATATAACGTATAACGATATGTAGCATTACGATATAACGTATAACGTTATGTAGCATTACGATATAACGTATAACGTTATGTAGCATTACGATATAGCGTATAACGTTATGTAGCATTACGATATAACGTATAACGTTATGTAGCACTACGATATAACGTATAACGTTATGCAGCATTACGATATAACGTATAACGTTATGTAGCATTACGATATAACGTATAACGTTATGTAGCATTACGATATAACGTGTAACGTTATGTAGCATTACGATATAACGTGTAACGTTATATAGTACTACGTTATAACGTATAACGTTATGTAGCATAACGATTTAACGTATAACGTTATGTAGCATTACGATATAACGTATAACGTTATATGGTAATACGTTATAACGTATAACGTTATGTAGCATAACGATATAACGTATATCGTTATGTAGCATTACGATATAACGTATAACGTTATGTAGCATTACGATATAACGTATAACGTTATATGGTAATACGTTATAACGTATAACGTTATGTAGCATAACGATTTAACGTATAACGTTATGTAGCATTACGATATAACGTATAACGTTATATGGTAATACGTTATAACGTATAACGTTATGTAGCATTACGATATAACGTATAACGTTATGTAGCATTACGATATAACGTATAACGTTGTGTAGCATTACGATATAGCGTAGAACGTTATGTAGCATTACGACATAACGTATAACGTTATATGGTAATACGTTATAACGTATAACGTTATGTAGCATAACGATATAACGTATAACGTTATGTAGCATTACGATATAACGTATAACGTTATGTAGCATTACGATATAACGTATAACGTTATATGGTAATACGTTATAACGTATAACGTTATTTAGCATTACGATATAACGTATAACGTTATATGGTAATACGTTATAACGTATAACGTTATGTAGCATAACGATATAACGTATAACGTTATGTAGCATTACGATATAACGTATAACGTTATGTAGCATTACGATATAACGTATAACGTTATATGGTAATACGTTATAACGTATAACGTTATGTAGCATTACGATATAATGTATAACGTTATATGGTAATACGTTATAACGTATAACGTTATATGGTAATACGTTATAACGTATAACGTTATGTAGCATAACGATATAACGTATAACGTTATGTAGCATTACGATATAACGTATAACGTTATGTAGCATTACGATATAACGTATAACGTTATATGGTAATACGTTATAACGTATAACGTTATGTAGCATTACGATATAACGTATATCGTTATGTAGCATTACGATATAACGTATAACGTTATGTCGCATTACGATATAGCGTATAACGTTATGTAGCATTACGATATAACGTGTAACGTTATGTAGCATTACGATATAACGTATAACATTATGTAGCATAACGATATAACGTATAACGTTATATGCTAATACGTTATATCGTATAACGTTATGTAGCATTACGATATAACGTATAACGTTATGTAGCATTACGATATAACGTATAACGTTATGTAGCATTACGATATAACGTGTAACGTTATGTAGCATTACGATATAACGTGTAACGTTATGTAGCATTACGATATAACGTATAACATTATGTAGCATAACGATATAACGTACAACGTTATATGCTAATACGTTATATCGTATAACGTTATGTAGCATTACGATATAACGTATAACGTTATGTAGCATTACGATATAACGTATAACGTTATATGGTAATACGTTATAACGTATAACGATATGTAGCATTACGATATAACGTATAACGTTATATGGTAATACGTTATAACGTATAACGTTATGTAGCATTACGATATAACCTATAACGTTATGTAGCTTTAAGATATAACGTATAACGTTATGTAGCATAACGATATAACGTATAACGTTATGTAGCATTACGATATAACGTATAACGTTATATGGTAATACGTTATAACGTATAACGTTATGTAGCTTTACGACATAACGTATAACGTTATATGGTAATACGTTATAACGTATAACGTTATGTAGCATAACGATATAACGTATAACGTTATGTAGCATTACGATATAACGTATAACGTTATGTAGCATTACGATATAACGTATAACGTTATATGGTAATACGTTATAACGTATAACGTTATGTAGCATAACGATATAACGTATAACGTTATGTAGCATTACGATATAACGTATAACGTTATGTAGCATTACGATATAACGTATAACGTTATGTAGCATTACGATATAACGTATAACGTTATATGGTAATACGTTATAACGTATAACGTTATGTAGCATTACGATATAACGTATAACGTTATATGGTAATACGTTATAACGTATAACGTTATGTAGCATAACGGTATAACGTATAACGTTATGTAGCATTACGATATAACGTATAACGTTATGTAGCATTACGATATAACGTATAACGTTATATGGTAATACGTTATAACGTATAACGTTATGTAGCATTACGATATAATGTATAGCGTTATATGGTAATACGTTATAACGTATAACGTTATATGGTAATACGATATAACGTGTAACGTTATGTAGCATTACGATATAACGTGTAACGTTATGTAGCATTACGATATAACGTATAACATTATGTAGCATAACGATATAACGTACAACGTTATATGCTAATACGTTATATCGTATAACGTTATGTAGCATTACGATATAACGTGTAACGTTATGTAGCATTACGATATAACGTATAACATTATGTAGCATAACGATATAACGTATAACGTTATATGCTAATACGTTATATCGTATAACGTTATGTAGCATTACGATATAACATATAACGTTATGTAGCATTACGATATAACGTATAACGTTATGTAGCATTACGATATAACGTGTAACGTTATGTAGCATTACGATATAACGTGTAACGTTATGTAGCATTACGATATAACGTATAACGTTATGTAGCATTACGATATAACGTATAACGTTATATGGTAATACGTTATAACGTATAACGTTATGTAGCATTACGATATAACCTATAACGTTATGTAGCTTTAAGATATAACGTATAACGTTATGTAGCATAACGATATAACGTATAACGTTATGTAGCATAACGATATAACGTATAACGTTATGTAGCATTACGATATAACGTATAACGTTATATGGTAATACGTTATAACGTATAACGTTATGTAGCATTACGATATAACGTATAACGTTATATGGTAATACGTTATATCGTATAACGTTATGTAGCATTACGATATAACGTATAACGTTATGTAGCATTACGATATAACGTATAACGTTATGTAGCATTACGATATAACGTGTAACGTTATGTAGCATTACGATATAACGTGTAACGTTATGTAGCATTACGATATAACGTATAACATTATGTAGCATAACGATATAACGTACAACGTTATATGCTAATACGTTATATCGTATAACGTTATGTAGCATTACGATATAACGTATAACGTTATGTAGCATTACGATATAACGTATAACGTTATATGGTAATACGTTATAACGTATAACGTTATGTAGCATTACGATATAACGTATAACGTTATATGGTAATACGTTATAACGTATAACGTTATGTAGCATTACGATATAACGTATAACGTTATTGGGTAATACGTTATAACGTATAACGTTATGTAGCATAACGATATAACGTATAACGTTATGTAGCATTACGATATAACGTATAACGTTATATGGTAATACGTTATAACGTATAACGTTATGTAGCATTACGATATAACCTATAACGTTATGTAGCTTTAAGATATAACGTATAACGTTATGTAGCATAACGATATAACGTATAACGTTATGTAGCATTACGATATAACGTATAACGTTATATGGTAATACGTTATAACGTATAACGTTATGTAGCATTACGATATAACGTATAACGTTATATGGTAATACGTTATAACGTATAACGTTATGTAGCATAACGATATAACGTATAACGTTATGTAGCATTACGATATAACGTATAACGTTATGTCGCATTACGATATAGCGTATAACGTTATGTAGCATTACGATATAACGTGTAACGTTATGTAGCATTACGATATAACGTATAACATTATGTAGCATAACGATATAACGTATAACGTTATATGCTAATACGTTATATCGTATAACGTTATGTAGCATTACGATATAACGTATAACGTTATGTAGCATTACGATATAACGTATAACGTTATGTAGCATTACGATATAACGTGTAACGTTATGTAGCATTACGATATAACGTGTAACGTTATGTAGCATTACGATATAACGTATAACATTATGTAGCATAACGATATAACGTACAACGTTATATGCTAATACGTTATATCGTATAACGTTATGTAGCATTACGATATAACGTATAACGTTATGTAGCATTACGATATAACGTATAACGTTATATGGTAATACGTTATAACGTATAACGTTATGTAGCATTACGATGTAACGTATAACGTAATATGGTAATACGTTATAACGTATAACGTTATGTTGCATTACGTTATAACGTATAACGTTATGTAGTATTACGATATAACGTATAACGTTATGTAGCATTATGATATAATGTATAATGATACGTAGCATTACGATATAACGTATAACGTTATGTAGCATTACGATATAACGTATAACGTTATGTAGCATTACGATATAACGTATAACGTTATGTAGCATTATGATATAACGTATAATGTTACGTAGGATTACGATATAACGTATAACGTTATGTAGCATTACGATATAACGTATAACGTTATGCAGCATTACGATATAACGTATAACGTTATGTAGCATTACGATATAACGTATAACGTTATGTAGCATTACGATATAACGTGTAACGTTATGTAGCATTACGATATAACGTGTAACGTTATGTAGCATTACGATATAACGTATAACGTTATATAGTACTACGTCATAACGTATAATGTTATGTAGCATAACGATTTAACGTATAACGTTATGTAGCATTACGATATAACGTATAACGTTATATGGTAATACGTTATAACGTATAACGTTATGTAGTATAACGATATAACGTATAACGTTATGTAGCATTACGATATAACGTATAACGTTATGTAGCATTACGATATAACGTATAACATTATGTAGCATAACGATATAACGTATAACGTTATGTAGCATTACGATATAACGTGTAACGTTATGTAGCATTACGATATAACGTGTAACGTTATGTAGCATTACGATATAACGTATAACGTTATATAGTACTACGTCATAACGTATAATGTTATGTAGCATAACGATTTAACGTATAACGTTATGTAGCATTACGATATAACGTATAACGTTATATGGTAATACGTTATAACGTATAACGTTATGTAGTATAACGATATAACGTATAACGTTATGTAGCATTACGATATAACGTATAACGTTATGTAGCATTACGATATAACGTATAACGTTATGTAGAATTACGATATAACGTATAACGTTATGTAGCATTACGATATATCGTATAACGTTATGTAGGATTACGATATAACGTATAACGTTATATAGTATGACGTTATAACGTATAACGTTATGTAGCATTACGATATAACGTATAACGTTATGTAGCATTACGATATAGCGTATAACGTTATGTAGCATTACGATATAACGTATAACGTTATGTAGCATTACGATATAACGTATAACGTTATGTAGCATTACGATATAACGTATAACGTTATGTAGCATTACGATATAACGTATAACGTTATGTAGCATTACGATATAACGTATAACGTTATGTAGCATTACGATATAACGTATAACGTTTTATAGTATTACGTTATAACGTATAACGTTATGTATCATAACGATATAACGTATAACGTTATGTAGCATTACGATATAACGTATAACGTTATATGGTAATACGTTATAACGTATAACGTTATGTATCATAACGATATAACTTATAACGTTATGTAGCATTACGATGTAACGTATAACGTTATGTAGCATTACGATATATCGTATAACGTTATGTAGCATTACGATATAACGTGTAACGTTATGTAGCATTACGATATAACGTATAACGTTATATGCTGATACGTTATATCGTATAACGTTATGTAGCATTAGGATATAACAGCTAACGTTATGTAGCATTACGATATAACGTATAACGTTATGTAGCATAACGATATAACGTATAACGTTATGTAGCATTACGATATAACGTATAACGTTATGTAGGATTACGATATAACGTATAACGTTATGTAGGATTACGATATAACGTATAACGTTATGTTGCATTACGATATAACGTATAACGTTATGTAGCATTACGATATAACGTATAACGTTATGTAGCATTACGATATAACGTATAACGTTATGTAGCATTACCATATAACGTATAACGTTATGTAGCATTACGATATAACGTGTAACGTTATGTAGCATTACGATATAACGTATAACGTTATATAGTACTACGTTATAACGTATAACGTTATGTAGTATAACGATATAACGTATAACGTTATGTAGCATTACGATATAACGTGTAACGTTATGTAGCATTACGATATAACGTATAACATTATGTAGCATAACGATATAACGTATAACGTTATATGCTAATACGTTATATCGTATAACGTTATGTAGCATTACGATATAACGTATAACGTTATGTAGCATTACGATATAACGTATAACGTTATGTAGCATTACGATATAACGTGTAACGTTATGTAGCATTACGATATAACGTGTAACGTTATGTAGCATTACGATATAACGTATAACATTATGTAGCATAACGATATAACGTACAACGTTATATGCTAATACGTTATATCGTATAACGTTATGTAGCATTACGATATAACGTATAACGTTATGTAGCATTACGATATAACGTATAACGTTATATGGTAATACGTTATAACGTATAACGATATGTAGCATTACGATATAACGTATAACGTTATATGGTAATACGTTATAACGTATAACGTTATGTAGCATTACGATATAACCTATAACGTTATGTAGCTTTAAGATATAACGTATAACGTTATGTAGCATATCGATATAACGTATAACGTTATGTAGCATTACGATATAACGTATAACGTTATATGGTAATACGTTATAACGTATAACGTTATGTAGCTTTACGATATAACGTATAACGTTATATGGTAATACGTTATAACGTATAACGTTATGTAGCATAACGATATAACGTATAACGTTATGTAGCATTACGATATAACGTATAACGTTATGTAGCATTACGATATAACGTATAACGTTATATGGTAATACGTTATAACGTATAACGTTATGTAGCATAACGATATAACGTATAACGTTATGTAGCATTACGATATAACGTATAACGTTATGTAGCATTACGATATAACGTATAACGTTATGTAGCATTACGATATAACGTATAACGTTATATGGTAATACGTTATAACGTATAACGTTATGTAGCATTACGATATAACCTATAACGTTATATGGTAATACGTTATAACGTATAACGTTATGTAGCATTACGATATAACCTATAACGTTATGTAGCTTTAAGATATAACGTATAACGTTATGTAGCATAACGATATAACGTATAACGTTATGTAGCATTACGATATAACGTATAACGTTATATGGTAATACGTTATAACGTATAACGTTATGTAGCATTACGATATAACGTATAACGTTATATGGTAATACGTTATAACGTATAACGTTATGTAGCATAACGATATAAAGTATAACGTTATGTAGCATTACGATATAACGTATAACGTTATGTAGCATTACGATATAACGTATAACGTTATATGGTAATACGTTATAACGTATAACGTTATGTAGCATTACGATATAACGTATAACGTTATATGGTAATACGTTATAACGTATAACGTTATGTAGCATAACGATAGAACGTATAACGTTATGTAGCATTACGATATAACGTATGACGTTATGTAGCATTACGATATAACGTGTAACGTTATGTAGAATTACGATATAACGTATAACGTTATATAGTATTACGTTATAACGTATAACGTTATGTAGCATAACGATTTAACGTATAACGTTATGTAGCATTACGATATAACGTATAACGTTATATGGTAATACGTTATAACGTATAACGTTATGTAGCATTACGATATAACGTATAACGTTATGTAGCATTACGATATAACGTATAACGTTGTGTAGCATTACGATATAGCGTATAACGTTATGTAGCATTACGACATAACGTATAACGTTATATGGTAATACGTTATAACGTATAACGTTATGTAGCATAACGATATAACGTATAACGTTATGTAGCATTACGATATAATGTATAACGTTATGTAGCATTACGATATAACGTATAACGTTATATGGTAATACGTTATAACGTATAACGTTATGTAGCATTACGATATAACGTATAACGTTATATGGTAATACGTTATAACGTATAACGTTATGTAGCATAACGGTATAACGTATAACGTTATGTAGCATTACGATATAACGTATAACGTTATGTAGCATTACGATATAACGTATAACGTTATATGGTAATACGTTATAACGTATAACGTTATGTAGCATTACGATATAATGTATAGCGTTATATGGTAATACGTTATAACGTATAACGTTATATGGTAATACGTTATAACGTATAACGTTATGTAGCATAACGATATAACGTATAACGTTATGTAGCATTACGATATAACGTATAACGTTATGTAGCATTACGATATAACGTATAACGTTATATGGTAATACGTTATAACGTATAACGTTATGTAGCATTACGATATAACGTATATCGTTATGTAGCATTACGATATAACGTATAACGTTATGTCGCATTACGATATAGCGTATAACGTTATGTAGCATTACGATATAACGTGTAACGTTATGTAGCATTACGATATAACGTATAACATTATGTAGCATAACGATATAACGTATAACGTTATATGCTAATACGTTATATCGTATAACGTTATGTAGCATTACGATATAACGTATAACGTTATGTAGCATTACGATATAACGTATAACGTTATGTAGCATTACGATATAACGTGTAACGTTATGTAGCATTACGATATAACGTGTAACGTTATGTAGCATTACGATATAACGTATAACATTATGTAGCATAACGATATAACGTACAACGTTATATGCTAATACGTTATATCGTATAACGTTATGTAGCATTACGATATAACGTATAACGTTATGTAGCATTACGATATAACGTATAACGTTATATGGTAATACGTTATAACGTATAACGTTATGTAGCATTACGATATAACGTATAACGTTATATGGTAATACGTTATAACGTATAACGTTATGTAGCATTACGATATAACGTATAACGTTATTGGGTAATACGTTATAACGTATAACGTTATGTAGCATAACGATATAACGTATAACGTTATGTAGCATTACGATATAACGTATAACGTTATATGGTAATACGTTATAACGTATAACGTTATGTAGCATTACGATATAACCTATAACGTTATGTAGCTTTAAGATATAACGTATAACGTTATGTAGCATAACGATATAACGTATAACGTTATGTAGCATTACGATATAACGTATAACGTTATATGGTAATACGTTATAACGTATAACGTTATGTAGCATTACGATATAACGTATAACGTTATATGGTAATACGTTATAACGTATAACGTTATGTAGCATAACGATATAACGTATAACGTTATATGGTAATACGTTATAACGTATAACGTTATGTAGCATAACGATATAACGTATAACGTTATGTAGCATTACGATATAACGTATAACGTTATGTCGCATTACGATATAGCGTATAACGTTATGTAGCATTACGATATAACGTGTAACGTTATGTAGCATTACGATATAACGTATAACATTATGTAGCATAACGATATAACGTATAACGTTATATGCTAATACGTTATATCGTATAACGTTATGTAGCATTACGATATAACGTATAACGTTATGTAGCATTACGATATAACGTATAACGTTATGTAGCATTACGATATAACGTGTAACGTTATGTAGCATTACGATATAACGTGTAACGTTATGTAGCATTACGATATAACGTATAACATTATGTAGCATAACGATATAACGTACAACGTTATATGCTAATACGTTATATCGTATAACGTTATGTAGCATTACGATATAACGTATAACGTTATGTAGCATTACGATATAACGTATAACGTTATATGGTAATACGTTATAACGTATAACGTTATGTAGCATTACGATATAACGTATAACGTTATATGGTAATACGTTATAACGTATAACGTTATGTAGCATTACGATATAACGTATAACGTTATATGGTAATACGTTATAACGTATAACGTTATGTAGCATTACGATATAACGTATAACGTTATTGGGTAATACGTTATAACGTATAACGTTATGTAGCATAACGATATAACGTATAACGTTATGTAGCATTACGATATAACGTATAACGTTATATGGTAATACGTTATAACGTATAACGTTATGTAGCATTACGATATAACCTATAACGTTATGTAGCTTTAAGATATAACGTATAACGTTATGTAGCATAACGATATAACGTATAACGTTATGTAGCATTACGATATAACGTATAACGTTATATGGTAATACGTTATAACGTATAACGTTATGTAGCATTACGATATAACGTATAACGTTATATGGTAATACGTTATAACGTATAACGTTATGTAGCATAACGATATAACGTATAACGTTATGTAGCATTACGATATAACGTATAACGTTATGTAGCATTACGATATAACGTATAACGTTATGTAGCATAACGATATAACGTATAACGTTATGTAGCATTACGATATAACGTATAACGTTATGTAGCATTACGAAATAACGTATAACGTTATATGGTAATACGTTATAACGTATAACGTTATGTAGCATAACGATATAACGTATAACGTTATGTAGCATTACGATATAACGTATAACGTTATGTAGCATTACGATATAACGTATAACGTTATGTAGCATTACGATATAACGTATAACGTTATATGGTAATACGTTATAACGTATAACGTTATGTAGCATTACGATATAACCTATAACGTTATATGGTAATACGTTATAACGTATAACGTTATGTAGCATTACGATATAACCTATAACGTTATGTAGATTTAAGATATAACGTATAACGTTATGTAGCATAACGATATAACGTATAACGTTATGTAGCATTACGATATAACGTATAACGTTATATGGTAATACGTTATAACGTATAACGTTATGTAGCATTACGATATAACGTATAACGTTATATGGTAATATGTTATAACGTATAACGTTATGTAGCATAACGATATAAAGTATAACGTTATGTAGCATTACGATATAACGTATAACGTTATGTAGCATTACGATATAACGTATAACGTTATATGGTAATACGTTATAACGTATAACGTTATGTAGCATTACGATATAACGTATAACGTTATATGGTAATACGTTATAACGTATAACGTTATGTAGCATAACGATATAACGTATAACGTTATGTAGCATTACGATGTAACGTATAACGTTATGTAGCATAACGATATAACGTATAACGTTATGTAGCATTACGATATAACGTATAACGTTATGTAGCATTACGATATAACGTATAACGTTATGTAGCATTACGATATAACGTGTAACGTTATGTAGCATTACGATATAACGTATAACGTTATATAGTATTACGTTATAACGTATAACGTTATGTAGCATAACGATTTAACGTATAACGTTATGTAGCATTACGATATAACGTATAACGTTATATGGTAATACGTTATAACGTATAACGTTATGTAGCATTACGATATAACGTATAACGTTATGTAGCATTACGATATAACGTATAACGTTGTGTAGCATTACGATATAACGTATAACGTTATATGGTAATACGTTATAACGTATAACGTTATGTAGCATTACGATATAACCTATAACGTTATGTAGCTTTAGGATATAACGTATAACGTTATGTAGCATAACGATATAACGTATAACGTTATGTAGCATTACGATATAACGTATAACGTTATATGGTAATACGTTATAACGTATAACGTTATGTAGCATTACGATATAACGTATAACGTTATATGGTAATACGTTATAACGTATAACGTTATGTAGCATTACGATATAACGTATAACGTTATGTAGCATAACGATATAAAGTATAACGTTATGTAGCATTACGATATAACGTATAACGTTATGTAGCATTACGATATAACGTATAACGTTATATGGTAATACGTTATAACGTATAACGTTATGTAGCATTACGATATAACGTATAACGTTATATGGTAATACGTTATAACGTATAACGTTATGTAGCATAACGATATAACGTATAACGTTATGTAGCATTACGATGTAACGTATAACGTTATGTAGCATTACGATATAACGTATAACGTTATATGGTAATACGTTATAACGTATAACGTTATGTAGCATTACGATATAACGTATATCGTTATGTAGCATTACGATATAACGTATAACGTTATGTCGCATTACGATATAGCGTATAACGTTATGTAGCATTACGATATAACGTGTAACGTTATGTAGCATTACGATATAACGTATAACATTATGTAGCATAACGATATAACGTATAACGTTATATGCTAATACGTTATATCGTATAACGTTATGTAGCATTACGATATAACGTATAACGTTATGTAGCATTACGATATAACGTATAACGTTATGTAGCATTACGATATAACGTGTAACGTTATGTAGCATTACGATATAACGTGTAACGTTATGTAGCATTACGATATAACGTATAACATTATGTAGCATAACGATATAACGTACAACGTTATATGCTAATACGTTATATCGTATAACGTTATGTAGCATTACGATATAACGTATAACGTTATGTAGCATTACGATATAACGTATGACGTTATATGGTAATACGTTATAACGTATAACGTTATGTAGCATTACGATATAACGTATAACGTTATATGGTAATACGTTATAACGTATAACGTTATGTAGCATTACGATATAACGTATAACGTTATTGGGTAATACGTTATAACGTATAACGTTATGTAGCATAACGATATAACGTATAACGTTATGTAGCATTACGATATAACGTATAACGTTATATGGTAATACGTTATAACGTATAACGTTATGTAGCATTACGATATAACCTATAACGTTATGTAGCTTTAAGATATAACGTATAACGTTATGTAGCATAACGATATAACGTATAACGTTATGTAGCATTACGATATAACGTATAACGTTATATGGTAATACGTTATAACGTATAACGTTATGTAGCATTACGATATAACGTATAACGTTATATGGTAATACGTTATAACGTATAACGTTATGTAGCATTACGATATAACGTATAACGTTATGTAGCATAACGATATAAAGTATAACGTTATGTAGCATTACGATATAACGTATAACGTTATGTAGCATTACGATATAACGTATAACGTTATATGGTAATACGTTATAACGTATAACGTTATGTAGCATTACGATATAACGTATAACGTTATATGGTAATACGTTATAACGTATAACGTTATGTAGCATAACGATATAACGTATAACGTTATGTAGCATTACGATGTAACGTATAACGTTATGTAGCATAACGATATAACGTATAACGTTATGTAGCATTACGATATAACGTATAACGTTATGTAGCATTACGATATAACGTATAACGTTATGTAGCATTACGATATAACGTGTAACGTTATGTAGCACTACGATATAACGTATAACGTTATATAGTATTACGTTATAACGTATAACGTTATGTAGCATAACGATTTAACGTATAACGTTATGTAGCATTACGATATAACGTATAACGTTATATGGTAATACGTTATAACGTATAACGTTATGTAGCATTACGATATAACGTATAACGTTATGTAGCATTACGATATAACGTATAACGTTGTGTAGCATTACGATATAGCGTATAACGTTATGTAGCATTACGACATAACGTATAACGTTATATGGTAATACGTTATAACGTATAACGTTATGTAGCATAACGATATAACGTATAACGTTATGTAGCATTACGATATAACGTATAACGTTATGTAGCATTACGATATAACGTATAACGTTATATGGTAATACGTTATAACGTATAACGTTATGTAGCATTACGATATAACGTATAACGTTATATGGTAATACGTTATAACGTATAACGTTATGTAGCATAACGGTATAACGTATAACGTTATGTAGCATTACGATATAACGTATAACGTTATGTAGCATTACGATATAACGTATAACGTTATGTAGCATTACGATATAACGTACAAAGTTATGTAGCATTACGATATAACGTATAACGTTATGTAGCATTACGATATAACGTATAACGTTATGTAGCATTACGATATATCGTATAATGTTATGTAGCATTACTATATAACGTATAACGTTATGTAGCATTACGATATAACGTATAACATTATGTAGCATTACGATATAACGTATAACGTTATGTAGCATTACGATATAGCGTATAACGTTATGTAGCATTACGATATAGCGTATAACGTTATGTAGCATTACGATATAACGTATAACGTTATGTAGCATTACGATATAACGTATAACGTTATATGGTAATACGTTATAACGTATAACGTTATGTAGCATTACGATATAACGTATAACGTTATATGGTAATACGTTATAACGTATAACGTTATGTAGCATAACGATATAACGTATAACGTTATGTAGCATTACGATATAACGTATAACGTTATGTAGCATTACGATATAACGTATAACGTTATATGGTAATACGTTATAACGTATAACGTTATGTAGCATTACGATATAACGTATAACGTTATATGGTAATACGTTATAACGTATAACGTTATATGGTAATACGTTATAACGTATAAAGTTATGTAGCATAACGATATAACGTATAACGTTATGTAGCATTACGATATAACGTATAACGTTATGTAGCATTATTATATAACGTATAACGTTATATGGTAATACGTTATAACGTATAACGTTATGTAGCATTACGATATAACGTATATCGTTATGTAGCATTACGATATAACGTATAACGTTATGTCGCATTACGATATAGCGTATAACGTTATGTAGCATTACGATATAGCGTATAACGTTATGTAGCATTACGATATAACGTGTAACGTTATGTAGCATTACGATATAACGTGTAACGTTATGTAGCATTACGATATAACGTATAACATTATGTAGCATAACGATATAACGTACAACGTTATATGCTAATACGTTATATCGTATAACGTTATGTAGCATTACGATATAACGTATAACGTTATGTAGCATTACGATATAACGTATAACGTTATATGGTAATACGTTATAACGTATAACGTTATGTAGCATTACGATATAACGTATAACGTTATATGGTAATACGTTATAACGTATAACGTTATGTAGCATTACGATATAACGTATAACGTTATTGGGTAATACGTTATAACGTATAACGTTATGTAGCATAACGATATAACGTATAACGTTATGTAGCATTACGATATAACGTATAACGTTATATGGTAATACGTTATAACGTATAACGTTATGTAGCATTACGATATAACCTATAACGTTATGTAGCTTTAAGATATAACGTATAACGTTATGTAGCATAACGATATAACGTATAACGTTATGTAGCATTACGATATAACGTATAACGTTATATGGTAATACGTTATAACGTATAACGTTATGTAGCATTACGATATAACGTATAACGTTATATGGTAATACGTTATAACGTATATCGTTATGTAGCATAACGATATAACGTATAACGTTATGTAGCATTACGATATAACGTATAACGTTATGTAGCATTACGATATAACGTATAACGTTATATGGTAATACGTTATAACGTATAACGTTATGTAGCATTACGATATAACGTATAACGTATTGTAGCATTACGATATAGCGTATAACGTTATGTAGCATTACGATATAACGTATAACGTTATGTAGCATTACGATATAACGTATAACGTTATGTAGCATTACGATATAACGTATAACGTTATATAGTATTACGTTATAACGTATAACGTTATGTATCATTACGATATAACGTATAACGTTATGTAGCATTACGATATAACGTATAACGTTATGTAGCATTACGATATAACGTATAACGTTATGTAGCATTACGATATAACGTATAACGTTATGTAGCATTACGATATAACGTATAACGTTATGTAGCATTACGATATAACGTATAACGTTATGTAGCATTACGATATAACGTATAACGTTATGTAGCATTACGATATAGCGTATAACGTTATGTAGCATTACGATATAACGTATAACGTTATGCAGCATTACAATATAACGTAGAACGTTATGTAGCATTACGATATAACGTATAACGTTATGTAGCATTACGATATAACGTATAACGTTATATGGTAATACGTTATAACGTATAACGTTATGTAGCATTACGATATAACGTATAACGTTATATGGTAATACGTTATAACGTATATCGTTATGTAGCATAACGATATAACGTATAACGTTATGTAGCATTACGATATAACGTATAACGTTATGTAGCATTACGATATAACGTATAACGTTATATGGTAATACGTTATAACGTATAACGTTATGTAGCATTACGATATAACGTATAACGTATTGTAGCATTACGATATAGCGTATAACGTTATGTAGCATTACGATATAACGTATAACGTTATGTAGCATTACGATATAACGTATAACGTTATGTAGCATTACGATATAACGTATAACGTTATATAGTATTACGTTATAACGTATAACGTTATGTATCATTACGATATAACGTATAACGTTATGTAGCATTACGATATAACGTATAACGTTATGTAGCATTACGATATAACGTATAACGTTATGTAGCATTACGATATAACGTATAACGTTATGTAGCATTACGATATAACGTATAACGTTATGTAGCATTACGATATAACGTATAACGTTATGTAGCATTACGATATAACGTATAACGTTATGTAGCATTACGATATAGCGTATAACGTTATGTAGCATTACGATATAACGTATAACGTTATGCAGCATTACAATATAACGTATAACGTTATGTAGCATTACGATATAACGTATAACGTTATATGGTAATACGATATGGCGTATAACGTTATATGGTAATACGTTATAACGTATAACGTTATGTAGCATTACGATATAACGCATAACGTTATGTAGCATTACGATATAACGTACAAAGTTATGTAGCATTACGATATAACGTATAACGTTATGTAGCATTACGATATAACGTATAACGTTATGTAGCATTACGATATATCGTATAATGTTATGTAGCATTACTATATAACGTATAACGTTATGTAGCATTACGATATAACGTATAACATTATGTAGCATTACGATATAACGTATAACGTTATGTAGCATTACGATATAGCGTATAACGTTATGTAGCATTACGATATAACGTATAACGTTATGTAGCATTACGATATAACGTATAACGTTATGTAGCATTACGATATAACGTATAACGTTATATAGTATTACGTTATAACGTATAACGTTATGTATCATTACGATATAACGTATAACGCTATGTAGCATTACGATATAACGTATAACGTTATGTAGCATTACGATATAACGTATAACGTTATGTAGCATTACGATATAACGTATAACGTTATATAGTATTACGTTATAACGTATAACGTTATGTATCATTACGATATAACGTATAACGCTATGTAGCATTACGATATAACGTATAACGTTATGTAGCATTACGATATAACGTATAACGTTATGTAGCATTACGATATAACGTATAACGTTATGTAGCATTACGATATAACGTATAACGTTATGTAGCATTACGATATAACGTATAACGTTATGTAGCATTACGATATAACGTATAACGTTATGTAGCATTACGATATAACGTATAACGTTATGTAGCATTACGACATAACGTATAACGTTATGTAGCATTACTATATAACGTTTAACGTTATGTAGCATTACGATATAACGTATAACGTTATGTAGCATTACGATATAACGTATAACGTATTGTAGCATTACGATATCGCGTATAACGTTATGTAGCATTACGATATAACGTATAACGTTATGTAGCATTACGATATAACGTATAACGTTATATGGTAATACGTTATAACGTATAACGTTATGTAGCATTACGATATAACGTATAACGTATTGTAGCATTACGATATAGCGTATAACGTTATGTAGCATTACGATATAACGTATAACGTTATGTAGCATTACGATATAACGTATAACGTTATGTAGCATTACGATATAACGTGTAACGTTATGTAGCACTACGATATAACGTATAACGTTATATAGTATTACGTTATAACGTATAACGTTATGTAGCATAACGATTTAACGTATAACGTTATGTAGCATTACGATATAACGTATAACGTTATATGGTAATACGTTATAACGTATAACGTTATGTAGCATTACGATATAACGTATAACGTTATGTAGCATTACGATATAACGTATAACGTTGTGTAGCATTACGATATAGCGTATAACGTTATGTAGCATTACGACATAACGTATAACGTTATATGGTAATACGTTATAACGTATAACGTTATGTAGCATAACGATATAACGTATAACGTTATGTAGCATTACGATATAACGTATAACGTTATGTAGCATTACGATATAACGTATAACGTTATATGGTAATACGTTATAACGTATAACGTTATGTAGCATTACGATATAACGTATAACGTTATATGGTAATACGTTATAACGTATAACGTTATGTAGCATAACGGTATAACGTATAACGTTATGTAGCATTACGATATAACGTATAACGTTATGTAGCATTACGATATAACGTATAACGTTATGTAGCATTACGATATAACGTACAAAGTTATGTAGCATTACGATATAACGTATAACGTTATGTAGCATTACGATATAACGTATAACGTTATGTAGCATTACGATATATCGTATAATGTTATGTAGCATTACTATATAACGTATAACGTTATGTAGCATTACGATATAACGTATAACATTATGTAGCATTACGATATAACGTATAACGTTATGTAGCATTACGATATAGCGTATAACGTTATGTAGCATTACGATATAACGTGTAACGTTATGTAGCATTACGATATAACGTATAACATTATGTAGCATAACGATATAACGTACAACGTTATATGCTAATACGTTATATCGTATAACGTTATGTAGCATTACGATATAACGTATAACGTTATGTAGCATTACGATATAACGTATAACGTTATATGGTAATACGTTATAACGTATAACGTTATGTAGCATTACGATATAACGTATAACGTTATATGGTAATACGTTATAACGTATAACGTTATGTAGCATTACGATATAACGTATAACGTTATTGGGTAATACGTTATAACGTATAACGTTATGTAGCATAACGATATAACGTATAACGTTATGTAGCATTACGATATAACGTATAACGTTATATGGTAATACGTTATAACGTATAACGTTATGTAGCATTACGATATAACCTATAACGTTATGTAGCTTTAAGATATAACGTATAACGTTATGTAGCATAACGATATAACGTATAACGTTATGTAGCATTACGATATAACGTATAACGTTATATGGTAATACGTTATAACGTATAACGTTATGTAGCATTACGATATAACGTATAACGTTATATGGTAATACGTTATAACGTATATCGTTATGTAGCATAACGATATAACGTATAACGTTATGTAGCATTACGATATAACGTATAACGTTATGTAGCATTACGATATAACGTATACCGTTATATGGTAATACGTTATAACGTATAACGTTATGTAGCATTACGATATAACGTATAACGTATTGTAGCATTACGATATAGCGTATAACGTTATGTAGCATTACGATATAACGTATAACGTTATGTAGCATTACGATATAACGTATAACGTTATGTAGCATTACGATATAACGTATAACGTTATATAGTATTACGTTATAACGTATAACGTTATGTATCATTACGATATAACGTATAACGTTATGTAGCATTACGATATAACGTATAACGTTATGTAGCATTACGATATAACGTATAACGTTATGTAGCATTACGATATAACGTATAACGTTATGTAGCATTACGATATAACGTATAACGTTATGTAGCATTACGATATAACGTATAACGTTATGTAGCATTACGATATAACGTATAACGTTATGTAGCATTACGATATAGCGTATAACGTTATGTAGCATTACGATATAACGTATAACGTTATGCAGCATTACAATATAACTTATAACGTTATGTAGCATTACGATATAACGTATAACGTTATATGGTAATACGATATGGCGTATAACGTTATATGGTAATACGTTATAACGTATAACGTTATGTAGCATTACGATATAACGTATAACGTTATATAGTATTACGTTATAACGTATAACGTTATGTAGCATTACGATATAACGTATAACGGTATGTAGCATAACGATATAACGTATAACGTTATGTAGCATTACGATATAACGTATAACGTTATGTAGCATTACGATATAACGTACAAAGTTATGTAGCATTACGATATAACGTATAACGTTATGTAGCATTACGATATAACGTATAACGTTATGTAGCATTACGATATATCGTATAATGTTATGTAGCATTACTATATAACGTATAACGTTATGTAGCATTACGATATAACGTATAACATTATGTAGCATTACGATATAACGTATAACGTTATGTAGCATTACGATATAACGTATAACGTTATGTAGCATTACGATATAGCGTATAACGTTATGTAGCATTACGATATAACGTATAACGTTATGTAGCATTACGATATAACGTATAACGTTATGTAGCATTACGATATAACGTATAACGTTATATAGTATTACGTTATAACGTATAACGTTATGTAGCATTACGATATAACGTATAACGGTATGTAGCATAACGATATAACGTATAACGTTATGTAGCATTACGATATAACGTATAACGTTATGTAGCATTACGATATAACGTACAAAGTTATGTAGCATTACGATATAACGTATAACGTTATGTAGCATTACGATATAACGTATAACGTTATGTAGCATTACGACATAACGTATAACGTTATGTAGCATTACTATATAACGTTTAACGTTATGTAGCATTACGATATAACGTATAACGTTATGTAGCATTACGATATAACGTATAACGTATTGTAGCATTACGATATCGCGTATAACGTTATGTAGCATTACGATATAACGTATAACGTTATGTAGCATTACTATATAACGTATAACGTTATGTAGCATTACGATATAACGTATAACTTTATGTAGCATTACGTTATAACGTATAACGTTATGTAGCATTACTATATAACGTATAACGTAATGTAGCATTACGATATAACGTAAAACGTAATGTAGCATTACGATATAACGTATAACGTTATATAGTATTACGTTATAACGTATAACGTTATGTAGCATAACGATATAACGTATAACGTTATGTAGCATTACGATATAACGTATAACGTTATGTAGGATTACGATATAACGTATAACGTTATGTAGCATTACGATATAACGTATAACGTTATGTAGCATAACGATATAACGTATGCCGTTATGTAGCATTACGATATAACGTATAACGTTATGTAGCATAACGATATAACGTATAACGTTATGTAGCATTACGATATAACGTATAACGTTATGTAGCATTACGATATATCGTATAACGTTATGTAGCATTACGATATATCGTATAACGTTATGTAGCATTACTATATAACGTATAACGCTATGTAGCATTACGATATAACGTATAACGTTATGTAGCATTACGATATAACGTATAACGTTATGTAGCATTACGATATAACGTATAACGTTATGTAGCATAACGATATAACGTATAACGTTATGTAGCATTACGATATAACGTATAACGTTATGTAGCATTACGATATATCGTATAACGTTATGTAGCATTACGATATATCGTATAACGTTATGTAGCATTACTATATAACGTATAACGCTATGTAGCATTACGATATAACGTATAACGTTATGTAGCATTACGATATAACGTATAACGTTATGTAGCATTACGATATAACGTATAACATTATGTAGCATTGTGATATAACGTATAACATTATGTAGTATTACGTTATAACGTATAATGTTATGTAGTATTACGTTATAACGTAAAACGTGACGTAGTACTACGTTATAACGCATTTCTGCTGCAATTGGAGTTACGATGCCATTTCGGAGCGCGTTACACTCCACATTTGATTCTTTATACAGGACACGTCGTTCGGTTTGCCCAACGTTAACACTCTTCCCTGTCATATGCAATGCAATTATATTATTTAAATTTTCAAGGCCAGATAAATCTAATTGAACGTATCTCCGCGGCTATTGGGGATATCTAGGCAATTCCATACGCGTTATACTCCACATTTGAATCTTTATACAGGACACATCGCTCGGTTTGACCTACGTTAACCCTATTCCCTGTCAAATCCAATCCAATTATAGTTTTTAATTTTTCAAGGCCAAATAAATCTAATTGAACGTATCTCCGCGGCTATTGGGGTTATCTAGGCAATTCGATACGCGTTATACTCCACATTTGAATCTTTATACAGGGCACATCGCTCGGTTTGCCCTATGTTAACTGTCTTCCCTGTCAAATCCAATGCAATTATAGTTTTTAAATTTTCAAGGCCAAATAAATCTAATTGAACGTATCCCCGCTGCTGTTGGGGTTATCTAGACAATTCGATACGCGTCATACTCAACATTTGATTCCTTATACAGGACACATCGTTCGGTTTGCCCTACGTTAACTCTCTTCCCCGTCAAATCCAATCCAATTATAGTTTTCAAATTTTCAAGGCCAAGTAAATCTAATTGAACGTATCTCCGCTGCTATTGGGGTTACGAAGACTATTCGGAGCACGTTATACTCCACATTTGATTCTTTATACAGGGCACATCGTTCGGTTTGCCCTATGTTAACTCTCTTTCCTGTCAAATGCAATGTAATTATAGTGTTTAAATTTTCAAGGCCAAATAAATCTAATTGATCGTATCTCCGCTGCTATTGGGGTTACGAAGACAATTAGTAGCACGTTATACTCCACATTTGAATCTTTATACAGGACACATCGCTCGGTTTGACCTACGTTAACCCTATTCCCTGTCAAATCCAATCCAATTATAGTTTTTAATTTTTCAAGGCCAAATAAATCTAATTGAACGTATCTCCGCGGCTATTGGGGTTATCTAGGCAATTCGATACGCGTTATACTCCACATTTGAATCTTTATACAGGGCACATCGCTCGGTTTGCCCTATGTTAACTGTCTTCC
This sequence comes from Bombus lapidarius, assembly GCA_936014575.1. Lineage (NCBI taxonomy): Eukaryota > Metazoa > Arthropoda > Insecta > Hymenoptera > Apidae > Bombus > Bombus lapidarius. The sequence continues at coordinate 168,569 of CAKXZU010000132.1, forward strand.
CTGTCAAATCCAATGCAATTATAGTTTTTAAATTTTCAAGGCCAAATAAATCTAATTGAACGTATCCCCGCTGCTGTTGGGGTTATCTAGACAATTCGATACGCGTCATACTCAACATTTGATTCCTTATACAGGACACATCGTTCGGTTTGCCCTACGTTAACTCTCTTCCCCGTCAAATCCAATCCAATTATAGTTTTTAAATTTTCAAGGCCAAGTAAATCTAATTGAACGTATCTCCGCTGCTATTGGGGTTACGAAGACTATTCGGAGCACGTTATACTCCACATTTGATTCTTTATACAGGGCACATCGTTCGGTTTGCCCTATGTTAACTCTCTTCCCTGTCAAATGCAATGTAATTATAGTGTTTAAATTTTCAAGGCCAAATAAATCTAATTGATCGTATCTCCGCTGCTATTGGGGTTACGAAGACAATTAGTAGCACGTTATACTCCACATTTGATTCTTTATACAGGGCACATCGTTCGGTTTGCCATATGTTAACTCTCTTCCCTGTAAAATACAATGCAATTATAGTTTTTAAATTTTCAAGGCCAAATCAATCTAATTGAACGTATCTCCGCTGCTATTGGGGTTACGAAGACTATTCGGAGCACGTTATACTCCACATTTGATTCTTTGTACAGGACACATCGTTCGGTTTGCCCTATGTTAACTCTCTTCTCTGTCAAATCCAATGCAATTATAGTTTTTAAATTTTCAAGGCCAAATAAATCTAATTGAACGTATCCCCGCTGCTGTTGGGGTTATCTAGACAATTCGATACGCGTCATACTCAACATTTGATTCCTTATACAGGACACATCGTTCGGTTTGCCCTACGTTAACTCTCTTCCCCGTCCAATCCAATCCAATTATAGTTTTTAAATTTTCAAGGCCAAGTAAATCTAATTGAACGTATCTCCGCTGCTATTGGGGTTACGAAGACTATTCGGAGCACGTTATACTCCACATTTGATTCTTTATACAGGACACATCGTTCGGTTTGCCCTATGTTAACTCTCTTCCCTGTCAAATCCAATGCAATTATAGTTTTTAAATTTTCAAGGCCAAACCAATCTAATTGAACGTATCTCCGCTGCCATTGGGGTTATCTAGGCAATTCGATACGCGTTATACTCCACATTTGATTCTTTATACAGGGCACATCGTTCGGTTTGCCCTATGTTAACTGTCTTCCCTGTATTGTATATATACATATATATATATATATATATATATATATATACTTACAATTATTGATATATATATATATATATGTTGGGTTAGCGTTATGATTAGAGTTGGGGTTAAGGGCGTGAAACGAATCTTCGTGGTGATTAGACATTGTCGTTATGCAATAGAGGAGATATTGACTAGAGCAAATATGATTGTTACAGATATCGACAAGTAACCGTGTTAATTAGATACTCCAGACGCTAATGACAATGATTCTAGGTTCGATAACGAATCCGCGGTCAACGGGATAACAGATGTATGTATGTTGCCCACTCGCATGTGCGTGCTCGAGCAATGTACGTTCGTTTCGAGCCCACTCGCGATCGCGACCGCGAAATTCGAAAAATCGATAGGCAAAACCAGAGACGAGAGCATGCTCTACTCGTGCCGGTTTCACCGTCGATTTTTCAAATAGATTTCCAGAAACAGGTTGATCACGCGAAAACGCGCCTACCCGACCAGAGACTGTGCCAACCTGCCCGGCCCTACCTACTTTACTATTAACAGGCATACCAGAAGGTATACTACCTATCCTACCTAACGCTATATTTAAAAATGGCAAAACAGGCACACCAACACACTCACTCCACGGTTCTCACACAAACGCTCGGGCGCAAAGGTCCTACACTAGGCATCCCGGGACGCCTCCGACACCCGAGCTTAACACACAACATGCACACTCTAAGGTACGTACCGTTTTCCTGAAATCGACTGACGAAGGCTAGTGACCATTGCGTAAAACGTGATAAAACACGTCTCAAGAAATTATATTTTTTAAATAAATATAAGTAAACTTGGAATTATAATTGCAATTGATAGCAATATTAAGAGTATGAGTACACTTAATCATGTGGATGATATTATGAAAAATTCTAATTGTATCGAGACATAAATTGAATCGATATATGTCTCGACATTTTTAATATTTGAAGTTGTAACGAATGAGAGAAAGCGACGTAATACCACGGCCTAACAACACACACACATAACGTGGAAAATACGTCGTGCACGACACACTAACGCATCGTCAGTCGCTGAGAAATTATTACATTGTTTAATTCTAGATCATCGTGCCCAATGTCCTTCTCCCATTCAAGTAGCACCTGGGCACGTGAATGAGATCCTGACAATGGGCACGGAAAGGGTTAAACCTGAAAATCCTGATCTAAAAAGATGATTGAATTTGTGTAATTTTTATTTAACGGACTGACGTTCTTTGATTTTATATTTTATTACTTCCTTTCTGAATAACTCTACTTTATTCATTTAATAATAAAGTAATTCTATTTTATTAATTTAATAAATCAGAACAAAATTTTAATATTGTAAAAAAGGTAGCGTTAATTGAAAAAGACTCAATGAAATGGAATAATTGACTGTAAATATATTACTGAGAAAGAAATAATTTCAGGCGATTTCTTTATCAAAGCATATACTCGAGAGTGCAGAGGCAATGTTCAAAATTATTGCTTTGATTCAAAAATTTGCCTGTCGCGGAGTGTCTTCTTGCACGTAAAATTGCACACATTCTTGTACGGGAAAAAATGAATTTTGACTCATATTTGAAATTCTAGCCGAAGTGAAATAAACGAATGTGACTTAATATTGTCACGATCAATTCATTGCTTAAGATCAAATATATTTGTATCATACAGGTATATTCGTGTAGATATTTGCCATTTGCAAATATTCATACGGAATATTAACATGCATATTTATAAATAACACGAATAAGTGTATGTGTTTAACCTAACTATTAAAAAACTAATTATTATAATCGCGCTGTGCAAGAAGACCTATCCTAAACTAATAAATTTAAAAAAAGAATGTTACTACTCACGGGTATAAAAAATACCCGCGGTCACTATGCTCGCAAAAAATTCTAGGTAATACAACCAGTCACCCGTGCCGATTCGGACCTTTCATCCTACGACATGATTGGGTGACCGGAGGAACAGAAATGCATGCGACTCACCGTTCGATGCGGAGAAACAGAGGACGTACCATGGATGTTGAGCCACCCCAGCGAATATCGTCAGGAACCGTGTAAGGTCCGGTGGTGGAAATGGAGGTTGCGAAAAATCTGTTACAGAACGAAACACGATGAGTGATTGCTGATTATTTGAAAAGTTGGAGATAATGAAAAATGAAGGTTTATTAACTTTAGTAACTTTAGTAATAATAAAGATTGAAATTTTAATAAACTTTGATAAGTATAAAAACTAAAACTCTAATATGAAAGTTTAGAATCTAAAAATTAGGAATCTAATGATTTCTGAAATATGTTAGTCATGTCTCATAATTCGGTATTAAACTTTAACAGTTATTTTACTTTATTGAAAGAATAATCTCAGAAAATGCTAACCTTCCAAATTTTCAATCAAATTGTATTTCTTAATTGATAGTGGTCAAAGAAAAATATACGAAATAGACAAAATTGAAGTACGATATGGAAAAATACTTACATTCTTGGCTTTTGAGCCACTGTTAGAACATCCCTGATGAAGATGAAGAAGTTGAAGCAGTGGTATGTCTATAACAAAACATAAGATATCATTAATATCGTTAATACATAATGAAAGACATGGAACTTTAACAATAATAAAGACTAAACTTTAATAAGTATGTAAATTGAAACTCTAATATAAAACTTTGAGAATTAAACATTCAGTTATTTTTGATACGTATCAGACAGTTTTATTGTACTTTAATGTTAAGACTTTAAGACTTTATTTCGATTAAAAAGAACATTTACAACTTTCTAAATTATCAATAATTTTTATTTTATAATTAACAATGTTTCAAATAAAATATAATAAATAGAAAAAATTGAAATACAATATATAAAACTACTTACTTTCTTGAGCTCCTGGAGAGGCTTTATCCTCTTGAGGGAGGCACTGACTCTAATACCGAAAACGAATATTCAAAAAAATAAATATAAAAAAAAAAAATAAAAGATTACGTTACCGCGACCGCTTAAATTATGATCGGCGAACAAGGATTCTAATATCGCGTACAAATTTGATTGATAAAATTTTATTACTTTCGCGTGTGATTATTCGATCGAATTTAATCAAAACTATCGTGATTTTAAAATATTGAAAAGAAACTATCGCGTAGCAAACACTGACTCTACAACCGCATTGCGCGCGGTCACAAATATTCCCTGAAAATAAAGCAGTTTAGAGGCGGGGGTGGGGATGGAAAAGAAGCGAAACGTCGTTTCGACAATTTTCTTCTTTTCCCAATCGAACGTTTATTTAGAAAATACTGCTATTTCTTTACACTTAAAAATTATCATTAAGAAATTGGATCAAGTATGAAAATATAAGTTGAAAATTGTGAGATATTTCTCGATAGCGAACAAATACTTACGAATGCCGTGAATGCAATGCAATCGTTTGCAAAAATTATACTATTCGCAATTAGAATATATACTGTGAATATTCGTTATTAGAAAACGAAATATACATTTCACTAATACACTATAGTCGCGTGTTATAAATATTGGAAAATATTTGCAAGAATTCAAAAGTTCGCCACTAAATATACTTAAAGAACACTTGACAAACGCACGCGAAACCTTGTTTCGAGGTATTTGAATCTAACTGTACTAAGTTGCAAGTTTATGACGTTAACTGTAGCAAATTCACATAATACAACAAAAGAAATTGAATTCCATAAGTGAATTATTGAGATATAACTCAATTTGAAACAATAAGATAATTCGTTAAAAATTCGATTGAAATAAGAGAATGATCTCATATATCGGAAATAGAACAATAATTTATTTAATCGTACCTATTGACACTGCATATACAATTTCGTGTCTTCCAAAAGGGACATTCGAGGCATTGTACTAAACTGTTTAACACTCTATTTTCGCGACTCTAAACTTTTGAATATATCGAAAAGTTATAAACACCAACATGACCGTAATAATCTTCCCTTAAAAATGGGAAAATAAGAAGCCCGAACAAACAGACAATGAAAGAAAAATCTTTCGAAAGAATCAATGGACTCACGCGACGCACTCCCGTGCACAAAATAACCGCAAGATTCAGAGGAAAAGAAGAATCAATTTTTACATTTCGTTCCAAGTCAGATAAATATCATTGTACAGAATGGGCTCAGAATGGATTTGAGAGCCAAGACTTATCCAACGGTGTCCAACGGTGTCCAACGGTGTCCAACGGTGTCCAACGGCGTCCAACGGTGAACAACGGTGTCCCACGATGTCCCACGGTGCCCCCGCGGGGGGGTGCTAGTCCAGTCTAGATCATCCAAAATTCTTTTGGCGGCTTTTGGAGACCCAAACTGGACTGGTGCGTAGTTCTTAGCTTGGTATCGCTTTCCAAAGATTAATCAACTGATTAATTTTTGGAAAACGATGCCAATTACCGGGTCTCACCACGAGGAGGTGACTACGCAAGAGACCCGCCCATGAGTTATTTAACATTATGCATCGGTCTCGACATTCAACCTATTGGCAAGAATGTCGAGTTCTGACTCTACTTGATCATGGGCCTGCGTAAAGAGATAGCTATTTCGTAGCCTAACCGCGAAACATCTATCTCCTACGCAGCAGTTACACGATTCTTTACAAACGTAAAACAAAGCTTACACGACGCAATATCTATCTCCCACACAACGCAACATGTATCTCACACACAACGATTACATCGATCAGTACAAACATCGTACAATAATTCGCAACCCTATCGGCAACATTCCGTATCAAAGACACATTTGTCTAACTTGGAACGAAAGAAAAAGAATGAGACTACTATGGAAAAGGAGCCCCAACAATCAGCCGATGAAAGAAACACCGGGGCGCGCCCGGAACGAACGAAATCACGATCTCTCGAAGGAACTAACAAACCTACGTGACGTACCCCCGTGCACCAGATAACCCTAAGGTTCAGCGGAAAGCCCAAGCATTGACCTTCCCTCGATTCCTGTCATGTCGCTTGCAACTTATCACGGTCGATGGCACCTGCCGATGATACCAGAGATCCAGCAAATGGGCCCGCAATTTAACACACTCCAACTGAACAAGTGACAGCCCGGGGAGGGACCGCTGATCAGGATTACCAAGGCAAGGCCCCAACTGAACAGTGGGGTCCACCCCCGCGGGTTTTGCCACTTGAACAGGATTACGGAGGACGTTAAATGCAGGTCCCTGCCCAAGTACCGAAGTACCAATCGGACAGGATTGCAGATCTACGACTCAGGTATCACCAGCAATGACATCTCCCGCGATTCGCGGCAAACGACGAGCAGTTGTCGAGTAGTCACCAAGACAGAGGTGTCCTTGGGGCGACTTACGAATCCAAAGAGTTATCCAGTGCACGTTGACCCGCACGTACCCGGAATACGCGCGAGCGAGTACGCCACGCGGCAGTTTGAAAGAACTGAGCGATCGTGAACCGATAAATCGCGGGAACAATTTTTCCAATGTGGTAAGCGAGGGGATCAACGGAGACGAGATTTCTATTATTCGTTCCAAGATGGATAAGTATCTTTGTACAGAATGAGCTCACAATGCACTTAACATAGGTATCTATCTTACGATTAATTAAGGCTAAAACGCACGCATCTCACGATGTCCCGCGATGTCCCACGATGTCCCACGGTGCCCCCGCGGGGGGGTATTAGTCCAATCTGGATCACCAAAATTATTTTGGATGATCAAGACCAGACTATATTCAAGTAGTTTTTAGCTTGATATCGTTTTTCAAATAATAATACTAATATTAAAAATAGTACTTAGTGTATTATTATTTAGAAAACGATACCAATTACCGGGACCCACCACGAGGAGGTAACTACGCTCGGGTCCCATTTACATAAAGAGTTTTTAAGCATTGGAAGCAGAGATGTAAAATTATTTTATAACAAAGATGTAGCGTGTATTGAAATTTATTAATTAGAATAGCTGTAGTACGTGGATTCGCATAATCATACTTGAATATTGAACTTATCTTCGAAGAAACGAAATCATGCAAGGTAGCAATTGTAGCGCGTATGGACGAATGATGAGATGTCGTTGCCTTCCATTAAATTACACTTGCTTCCTTGATTCCATGATTACGGTGTTGTTTCCTTGGTTTTATGCAGACATGGAAAATTACATCCCATCCAGACACTCAATAGGTACACTCTGCGTTACCACTGGTTTTATACGAAATAGTGAAATGAGAAATTAAATACTGTATTCAAAATTTAAAAATAATACTATATAAAAATAAAATAGCACTTCAGGGACTTGAAAGATTTCGTTAATATTAAATAAACTAAAATAAATCATTAATTTACTCACTACGAATCGATGGTATTGATTTAAATCAATGAATGTAGAATTGCTTCCGATTAATGGTGCAACTGTTATGAATTAAGAGCAAAATTACATTGAATTAATGGGAAGATATAGTTATAAATTACAGGTATAATTGTTAAGAATTAATGCAGTAACTGTTTTAGATTAATGGCTTAAATCTATAAAATAATAGTTTAAATGATATAAATTAATAGCTTAAATGTTATAAATTAATGGCTTAAATGTATAAAATAATCATTTAAATATTGTAAATTAATAGCTTAAGTGTTATAAATTAATAGCATGAATGTTATAAATTAATATCTTGAATGTTATATATTAATAGCTTAAATGTTATAAATTAGTAGCCTAGATGCTGTAAATTAATAGCTTAAATGTTATAAATTAATAGCTTGAGGCTTAAAAATTAATGGCTTAAATGTATAAACTGATAGCTTAAATGTTATAAGTTAGTGGCTTAGATGTTGTAAATTAACAGCTTGAGGGTTAAAAAGTAATGGTTTAAATGTATAAACTGATAGCTTAAATGTTATAAGTTAGTGGCTTAGATGATGTATATTAATTGCTTAAATGTTATAAATTAATAGCTTAAATGTTATAAATTAATGACTTGAATGTTATAAATTAATAACTTAAACGTTAGGAATTAACAGTTTAAATGTTAGAAATTAATTGTATAACTGTTATTAATTAATGGCTTAAATGTTGTTTACTAACGGTTTGATTGTTATAAATTAATGACTTAAATGTTATAAATTAATAGTTTGAATGTTAGAAGTTAATGGTTTAAATGTATAAAGCAATAGTTTAAATGTCGTAAATAAATAACTTGGACGTTATAAATTTATAGCTTAAATGTTATAAATTAACAGTTTAAGTGTCAGAAATTAATGGTTTAAAAGTATAAATTAATAGCTTAAATGTTATAAATTAATAGTTTGAATGTTAGAAATTAATTGCTTAAATGTTATAAATTAATGGCTTAAATGTTATAAATTAATAACTTAAACGTTAGGAATTAACAGTTTAAATGTGAGAAACTAATGGCTTAGACGTTATAAATTACTAGTTTCAATGTTATTATTTGTTTTTTTTTTCACTTACCTTATATTTAATATCCTTTTCGATGTTCACTCTCCGAGAGTTCGGGCACGAAAAAGCTCGCGCGCGATTTGCATGTTCCTTATATAACTTGACAAGGTGTGGGGATGTTAATCAAACGGTAGCGATTTGTTGACATAGCAGGAGGCGGTTTTTCCATTATAACAAAATCAAATTGAACAATTTCTTAATTTTTATGGTAAATTGTGGTCTTTAACTATTTAATACTGTAATCCTTTTTTATCATTTTAATAGTTTTTACAAACTGAGACTAAATTCACACTTTGTGGACACTAGCTATCTACTATCAATTAGTTTGAACAAAAAGAGAAAAAAAGTCTAACGGCAGTCGATGACGTTACTGTGAAATAAGTTAAGGTATTAAATAATCGGACAGATAAAATTCATATTAAGCATTAAATTATATTACCGATATTCGTTCATTTACTCGTGCTAATTAAAAAATAAAATGTTCTTTTTTCTTGAATAGCACCTACATCTTTGTTTGCGATATTTAAATTCATACTTAATGCTTACTTAAAAGTCAGGTTCTTTTTTAATTCCTCTCAAGTTGAACGAGTAAATTTACTCGTTATAGTTGTAACATAAAATGGCTTATTTCTCCAATACCGCCTGCATCGCTGTGAGTGATACAGATATTAATAATGTAGCGAATAATATGAACTAATTGGCTGTAATCGCGACTAGGCATTTCTTCGTAAGATCTATCAAAGAATCTATTAAACTATTTGCAAGGGACTTATTGATTTCCTGAAGAACGGTTCGATTGTTATAAATTAATGTTTTAAATTGTTGCTAATTATTGATTGGATTGTTATCAATTAATGGTTTAGAAGTTGTTAATTAACTGTTTGATTGTTATAAATTAATGACTTAAATGTTATAAATTAATAGTTTGAATGTTAGAAATTAGTGGCTTAGACGTATTAAATTAATAGCTTAAATGTTAGAAATTAATAGCTTGAGGGTTAAAAATTAATGGTCTAAACGTATGAACTGATGGCTTAAAAGATATAAATTAGTGGCTTAGATGTTTTAAATTAACAGCTTGAGGGTTAAAAATGAATGGTTGAAATGTATAAACTGATAGCTTAAATGATATAAATTAGTGGCTTAGATATTGTTAATTAACAGCTTGAGGGTTAAAAATTAATGGTCTAAACGTATGAACTGATAGCTTAAATATTATAAGTTAGTGGCTTAGATGTTGTAAATTAACAGCTTGAGGGTTAAAAATTACTGGTTTAAATGTATAAACTGATAGCTTAAATGTTATAAGTTAGTGGCTTAGATGTTGTATATTAATAGCTTAGATGTTATAAATTAATAGCTTGAGGGTTAAAAATTAATGGTTTAAATGTATAAACTGATAGCTTAAATGTTATAAGTTAGTGGCTTAGATGTTGTAAATTAACAGCTTGAGGGTTAAAAATTAATGGTTTAAATGTAGAAACTGATAGCTTAAATGTTATAAGTTAGTGGCTTAGATGTTGTATATTAATAGCTTAAATGTTATAAATTAATAGCTTAAATGTTATAATTTAGTGGTTTAGATGTTGTGTCTTAATAGCTTAAATGTTATAAATTAATAGCTTGAGGGTTAAAAATGAATGGTTTAAATGTATAAAGTGATAGCCTAAATGTTATAAGTTAGTGGCTTAGATGTTGTAAATTAACAGCTTGAGGGTTAAAAATTAATGGTTGAAATGTATAAACTGATAGCTTAAATGATATAAATTAGTGGCTTAGATGTTGTAAATTAACAGCTTGAGGGTTAAAAATTAATGGTCTAAACGTATGAACTGATAGCTTAAATATTATAAGTTAGTGGCTTAGATGTTGTAAATTAACAGCTTGAGGGTTAAAAATTACTGGTTTAAATGTATAAACTGATAGCTTAAATGTTATAAGTTAGTGGCTTAGATGTTGTATATTAATAGCTTAGATGTTATAAATTAATAGCTTGAGGGTTAAAAATTAATGGTTTAAATGTATAAACTGATAGCTTAAATGTTATAAGTTAGTGGCTTAGATGTTGTAAATTAACAGCTTGAGGGTTAAAAATTAATGGTTTAAATGTAGAAACTGATAGCTTAAATGTTATACGTTAGTGGCTTAGATGTTGTATATTAATAGCTTAAATGTTATAAATTAATAGCTTAAATGTTATAATTTAGTGGTTTAGATGTTGTGTCTTAATAGCTTAAATGTTATAAATTAATAGCTTGAGGGTTAAAAATGAATGGTTTAAATGTATAAAGTGATAGCCTAAATGTTATAAGTTAGTGGCTTAGATGTTGTAAATTAACAGCTTGAGGGTTAAAAATTAATGGTTGAAATGTATAAACTGATAGCTTAAATGATATAAATTAGTGGCTTAGATGTTGTAAATTAACAGCTTGAGGGTTAAAAATTAATGGTCTAAACGTATGAACTGATAGCTTAAATATTATAAGTTAGTGGCTTAGATGTTGTAAATTAACAGCTTGAGAGTTAAAAATTACTGGTTTAAATGTATAAACTGATAGCTTAAATGTTATAAGTTAGTGGCTTAGATGTTGTATATTAATAGCTTAGATGTTATAAATTAATAGCTTGAGGGTTAAAAATTAATGGTTTAAATGTATAAACTGATAGCTTAAATGTTATAAGTTAGTGGCTTAGATGTTGTAAATTAACAGCTTGAGGGTTAAAAATTAATGGTTTATAGGTATAAAGTGATAGCTTAAATGTTATAAGTTAGTGGCTTAGATGTTGTAAAATAATAGCATGAGGGTTAAAAATTACTGGTTTAAATGTATAAACTGATAGCTTAAATGTTATAAGTTAGTGGCTTAGATGTTGTATATTAATAGCTTAAATGTTATAAATTAATAGCTTAAATGTTATAATTTAGTGGTTTAGATGTTGTGTCTTAATAGCTTAAATGTTATAAATTAATAGCTTGTGGGTTAAAAATGAATGGTTTAAATGTATAAAGTGATAGCCTAAATGTTATAAGTTAGTGGCTTAGATGTTGTAAATTAACAGCTTGAGGGTTAAAAATTAATGGTTTAAATGTATAAACTGATAGCTTAAATGTTATAAGTTAGTGGCTTAGATGTTGTAAAATAATAGAATGAGGGTTAAAAATTAATGGTTTAAATGTATAAACTGATAGCTTAAATGGTATAAGTTAGTGGCTTAGATGTTGTATATTAATAGCTTAAATGTTATAAATTAATAGCTTGAGGGTTAAAAATGAATGGTTGAAATGTATAATCTGATAGCTTAAATGATATAAATTAGTGGCTTAGATGTTGTAAATTAACAGCTTGAGGGTTAAAAATTAATGGTTTATAGGTATAAAGTGATAGCTTAAATGTTATAAGTTAGTGGCTTAGATGTTGTAAAATAATAGCATGAGGGTTAGAAATAATGGTTTAAATGTATAAACTGATAGCCTAAATGTTATAAGTTAGTGACTTAGATGTTGTAAATTAACAGCTTGAGGGTTAAAAATGAATGGTTGAAATGTATAAACTGATAGCTTAAATGATATAAATTAGTGGATTAGATGTTGTAAATTAACAGCTTGAGGGTTAAAAATTAATGGTTTATAGGTATAAAGTGATAGCTTAAATGTTATAAGTTAGTGGCTTAGATGTTGTATATTAACAGCTTGAGGGTTAAAAATTAATTAATGGTTTAAATGAATAAACTGATAGCTTAAATGTTATAAGTTAGTGGCTTAGATGCTGTAAAATAATAGCATGTGGGTTAAAAATTAATGGTTTAAAGGTATAAAGTGTAATATGGTTGCATTTGTTGGGGTTTGCTTTTATTTGTTTAACTTGCAGCCACTTTTCTATTTTTTGTGATGTGTTCTTGTAGTAATGTGACTGCTGTTTCTGGGTTAGTGTGCCTGACTAGTACAGCTGTATCGTCCGCGAATGTCAGTATTTTGCTATTGGTAGTTGTTGGTATGTTGGCCGTGTATAATGTGCATAGTATTAGTCCTAGGACGCTTCCTTGCGGAACCCCTGCCTTGATGTCTTTAAGTTCAGAGTATGTGTCCTTGATTTTTATTACGAAGGTTCTGCTGCTTAAGTAGGATTTTATTAATTGGAATATTTGCTCCGGGAATTGTTTTCCGATTGTTTGTAGCAGGCTTTCGTGGTTTATTTTGTCAAATGCTTTCTCGATTATTGGTTTTAGGCGGACGTATATTATTTTTTCTAGAATTTTTGAAAACACAGGAAGTAGCGATATTGGTCTGTAAGATGCTGCTTGGTGTGGGTCTTTGCCTGGTTTAGGTAGCATTATGGTCTGTGCTAGTTTCCATAGTTTAAGATAGTATTGGATTCTTAGTATTGCATTGTATATTATTGTCATTAGTCGTATCGCTTTTGGAGGAAGGTTTTTCAAGATTTTACCATTGATTAGGTCGATTCCAGGTGCTTTATTGTTTTTTGTTTTTTCGATTATGTTTCTAATTTCTTGTGCTGTTGTTTTAGGTATGGTATATTGCTTGTCAGTTGAGGTACTAGTGGTTGGCGCATCTTCGTCCGTATGACAATTGAAGTTGCTGTTGTTGATATTACGTGGTGTAAATGTGCTGCATAGGTGCTTGGGAAATTCTTCAGCTTGCTCTTCGTTGCTTCTTGCTCATGTGTTATCTGCTTTTCTGATTGCTGGGGCTAGTTTAATTGGCTTTTTATTTTTTTTTTTCGTGGCTTTCCATAGGGAGTAGTTGGAGTTCTCGTGTGTAGAGAGTGTCTCTATGAATTTTGTGAATTCGTTATTATTGTGCTCTTTTATTTTGTTTTTTTATTTCCTTTGCAAGTTTGTTTAGGTGTTTTTTGTTTTCTCGTGATCTATGTTTTTGCCATTTTGCTTTCGCTTTTCTTTTTTCTCTGATTTTTTCAAGGATGTCTGGCGGAATTATTGTTGTTTATCTTTTGGTTGCTTCAGGTATGGTGCTTCTTGCCCTGCTGCTTCTTGAATAGTTTCTGTAAATGTTGTTACTGCCTGTTCAATGTGTTCGGGTGCTTTTAATGGGATGTTGCAGTTGATCTTACTCTCGATTATTTCTTTAAATGATTTCCATTTGGTGGTTTTATTGCATAGTATATCGGGATTGTTATAAATTATTGGTTTGTTTCTGTATGTAATTATTATGGGTGTATGATCGGAACTAAGCTCTAGACTGGGTGCTATTTTTAGCTTATTTACGTTTAGTCCTTTTGTAACTGCAAAATCGAGTAGGTCAGGTATTTTGCTCAGGTCTGTCGGCCAGTATGTCGGTCTTCCTGTGGATAATATATCGAGGTTATTGTTTCTAATGTGTTTTTCCAGGGTTCTACCTCGAGGTGAAGTAATTCTTGATCCCCATAGTGTGTGCTTTGAGTTATAGTCTCCCGCTGAAATAAACTTGTCACCTAAATGTTGAAAGTACTGTTCCCACGTTTGTGTTGTAATTTTGTGTCGCGGCGGTACATATACTGCTGATAACTGGAAATGATTGGTGCTAGTTTGTACTGTAACGGTGGTTGCTTGGATATATTCCTTACTGACTTGGCTGTGTAAGTAGTGTTTTATGTCGTTTCTTATTATCACTGCGGTCCCTCCGTGTGCTTTTCCTGAGGGGTGTTTGGTATCATATATAGTGTAGTACGGTATTTTCATGTAGCTTTTTGTAGCGAAGTGTGTTTCTGAAACAAGTAGTATGTCGATATTGTTGTTGTACAGGAATGTTTTAGTTTTTAGGGCCCTATGATGTAGGCCGTTTGAGTTCCAGGCAGCTATTTTTAGCGTGTCCCTTTTTATTTTTTGCTTAACATGTTTGTAAGTAATTAGAGCATGACCGTGATCTGTTGTGTTTGTTACCTGAGAACTGCATTTTGCTCGCTTATCATTTTTGTTAGCATTTCGGTGTTATCGATGGATTGCTTAAGCAGTTTTACGTTTCTTGTTTGTCTTTGCTAGTTTCCAGTTTTCGTCCTGGTAATATCTTTCGTTATCGTGGTTTCGCTCCTCCTGTTTCCACTGCTATTCCGTTTCTTCTATAGCCATATCGTTTTGGTTGTTGTTGCTTTGTTGTTGTTGTTTTAGGCTTGGTGAGTCTACCGACCTGCTTATATAGTGCGTTTCACCTTTGGTTGTAATTTTTATTGTTGGTATCTGCTGCATTTTTAAACTTCACCTCTCTATCGCTATTAACTTTGTTTCTCTTCGAACACTTCACCGGAGCACACGATCGACTAGACACGCCCGTCCACCTCGGTTGCCCGAGCAGGAGTGCCATATTCGAAGTGACTTGAATTTCTAAAGTATCGTTGATCTCTCAATTGTTTCGAAATTATCATTCAGACGTTTATTATTATCTACGGTGCTATAGTAATTGCGTTTCGATTCCTATTCAGCAAGTAGTACTCGGATAGCAACGAATTTATCACATCGGCCATTTTTACGCTCGCTTAAGCTTTATGATCTCCCGACGTCCTTCCATTTTCAATTATACTCGACGCTAATCCTCCCATATGTTTGACGAACCGGTGCTGTCGAATTAGAAAGTTAGTTATCTAGCTGTGACTTTTTGACTTTTGTTTATAATGTATTACGTTACATAGTATTACGTTATATAGAATTACGTTGTATTGTAATACGTCATATAGTATTACGTAATATACTATTACGTTAAAATATATTACGTTTTAAAGAATTGCGTTATATTATATTACGTTATAATGTATTATCTTGTAATGTACCATGTTGTAATGTATTACGTTACAACCTATTACGTTATATAGTATTACGTTGCAACGTATTACGCTATATTATATTACGTTACATAGTGTTACTTTATATAGTATTACGTTATGTAGTATTACGTTATATTATATTATGTTGTAATGTGTTACGTTACAACCTATTGCGTTATATAGTATTACAGTATAAATATATTGCGTTACTAATATTACACTGTAACGTATTACGTTATGTAGTATTACAGTATAACGTATAACGTTATATGGTAATACGTTATAACGTATAACGTTATGTAGCATTACGATATAACGTATAACGTTATATGGTAATACGTTATAACGTATAACGTTATGTAGCATAACGATATAACGTATAACGTTATGTAGCATTACGATATAACGTATAACGTTATGTAGCATTACGATATAACGTATAACGTTATATGGTAATACGTTATAACGTATAACGTTATGTAGCATTACGATATAACGTATAACGTTATATGGTAATACGTTATAACGTATAACGTTATGTAGCATAACGATATAACGTATAACGTTATGTAGCATTACGATGTAACGTATAACGTTATGTAGCATAACGATATGACGTATAACGTTATGTAGCATTACGATATAACGTATAACGTTATGTAGCATTACGATATAACGTATAACGTTATGTAGCATTACGATATAACGTATAACGTTATGTAGCATTACGATATAACGTATAACGTTATATGGTAATACGTTATAACGTATAACGTTATGTAGCATTACGATATAATGTATAACGTTATATGGTAATACGTTATAACGTATAACGTTATGTAGCATAACGATATAACGTATAACGTTATATGGTAATACGTTATAACGTATAACGTTATGTAGCATTACGATATAACGTATAACGTTATATGGTAATACGTTATAACGTATAACGTTATGTAGCATTACGATATAACGTATAACGTTATATGGTAATACGTTATAACGTATAACGTTATGTAGCATTACGATATAACGTATAACGTTATTGGGTAATACGTTATAACGTATAACGTTATGTAGCATAACGATATAACGTATAACGTTATGTAGCATTACGATATAACGTATAACGTTATATGGTAATACGTTATAACGTATAACGTTATGTAGCATTACGATATAACCTATAACGTTATGTAGCTTTAAGATATAACGTATAACGTTATGTAGCATAACGATATAACGTATAACGTTATATGGTAATACGTTATAACGTATAACGTTATGTAGCATTACGATATAACGTATAACGTTATATGGTAATACGTTATAACGTATAACGTTATGTAGCATAACGATATAACGTATAACGTTATGTAGCATTACGATATAAAATATAACGTTATGTAGCATTACGATATAACGTATAACGTTATATGGTAATACGTTATAACGTATAACGTTATGTAGCATAACGATATAACGTATAACGTTATGTAGCATTACGATATAACGTATAACGTTATGTAGCATTACGATATAACGTATAACGTTATGTAGCATTACGATATAACGTATAACGTTATATGGTAATACGTTATAACGTATAACGTTATGTAGCATTACGATATAACCTATAACGTTATGTAGCATAACGATATAACGTATAACGTTATGTAGCATTACGATATAACGTATAACGTTATGTAGCATTACGATATAACGTATAACGTTATATAGTATGACGTTATAACGTATAACGTTATGTAGAATTACGATATAACGTATAACGTTATGTAGCATTACGATATAGCGTATAACGTTATGTAGCATTACGATATAACGTATAACGTTATGTAGCATTACGATATAACGTATAACGTTATGTAGCATTACGATATAACGTATAACGTTATGTAGCATTACGATATAACGTATAACGTTATATGGTAATACGTTATAACGTATAACGTTATGTAGCATTACGATATAACGTATAACGTTATATGGTAATACGTTATAACGTATAACGTTATGTGGCATAACGATATAACGTATAACGTTATGTAGCATTACGATATAACGTATAACGTTATATGGTAATACGTTATAACGTATAACGTTATGTAGCATTACGATATAACGTATAACGTTATATGGTAATACGTTATAACGTATAACGTTATGTAGCATAACGATATAACGTATAACGTTATGTAGCATTACGATATAACGTATAACGTTATGTAGCATTACGATATAACGTATAACGTTATATGGTAATACGTTATAACGTATAACGTTATGTAGCATTACGATATAACGTATAACGTTATATGGTAATACGTTATAACGTATAACGTTATGTAGCATAACGATATAACGTATAACGTTATGTAGCATTACGATGTAACGTATAACGTTATGTAGCATAACGATATAACGTATAACGTTATGTAGCATTACGATATAACGTATAACGTTATATGGTAATACGTTATAACGTATAACGTTATGTAGCATTACGATATAACGTATAACGTTATATGGTAATACGTTATAACGTATAACGTTATGTAGCATAACGATATAACGTATAACGTTATGTAGCATTACGATATAACGTATAACGTTATGTAGCATTACGATATAACGTATAACGTTATATGGTAATACGTTATAACGTATAACGTTATGTAGCATTACGATATAACGTATAACGTTATATGGTAATACGTTATAACGTATAACGTTATGTAGCATTACGATGTAACGTATAACGTTATGTAGCATTACGATATAACGTATAACGTTATGTAGCATTACGATATAACGTGTAGCGTTATGTAGCATTACGATATAACGTATAACGTTATATAGTATTACGTTATAACGTATAACGTTATGTAGCATAACGATTTAACGTATAACGTTATGTAGCATTACGATATAACGTATAACGTTATATGGTAATACGTTATAACGTATAACGTTATGTGGCATAACGATATAACGTATAACGTTATGTAGCATTACGATATAACGTATAACGTTATATGGTAATACGTTATAACGTATAACGTTATGTAGCATAACGATATAACGTATAACGTTATGTAGCATTACGATATAACGTATAACGTTATGTAGCATTACGATATAACGTATAACGTTATATGGTAATACGTTATAACGTATAACGTTATGTAGCATTACGATATAACGTATAACGTTATATGGTAATACGTTAT
Organism: Bombus lapidarius; assembly: GCA_936014575.1. Classification (NCBI taxonomy): domain Eukaryota; kingdom Metazoa; phylum Arthropoda; class Insecta; order Hymenoptera; family Apidae; genus Bombus; species Bombus lapidarius. The sequence goes on from CAKXZU010000132.1 coordinate 187,273, forward strand.
AACGTATAACGTTATGTAGCATTACGATGTAACGTATAACGTTATGTAGCATTACGATATAACGTATAACGTTATGTAGCATTACGATATAACGTGTAACGTTATGTAGCATTACGATATAACGTATAACGTTATATAGTATTACGTTATAACGTATAACGTTATGTAGCATAACGATTTAACGTATAACGTTATGTAGCATTACGATATAACGTATAACGTTATATGGTAATACGTTATAACGTATAACGTTATGTAGCATTACGATATAACGTATAACGTTATGTAGCATTACGATATAACGTATAACGTTGTGTAGCATTACGATATAGCGTATAACGTTATGTAGCATTACGACATAACGTATAACGTTATATGGTAATACGTTATAACGTATAACGTTATGTAGCATAACGATATAACGTATAACGTTATGTAGCATTACGATATAACGTATAACGTTATGTAGCATTACGATATAACGTATAACGTTATATGGTAATACGTTATAACGTATAACGTTATGTAGCATTACGATATAACGTATAACGTTATATGGTAATACGTTATAACGTATAACGTTATGTAGCATAACGATATAACGTATAACGTTATGTAGCATTACGATATAACGTATAACGTTATGTAGCATTACGATATAACGTATAACGTTATATGGTAATACGTTATAACGTATAACGTTATGTAGCATTACGATATAATGTATAACGTTATATGGTAATACGTTCTAACGTATAACGTTATATGGTAATACGTTATAACGTATAACGTTATGTAGCATAACGATATAACGTATAACGTTATGTAGCATTACGATATAACGTATAACGTTATGTAGCATTACGATATAACGTATAACGTTATATGGTAATACGTTATAACGTATAACGTTATGTAGCATTACGATATAACGTATAACGTTATATGGTAATACGTTATAACGTATAACGTTATGTAGCATTACGATATAACGTATATCGTTATGTAGCATTACGATATAACGTATAACGTTATGTCGCATTACGATATAGCGTATAACGTTATGTAGCATTACGATATAACGTGTAACGTTATGTAGCATTACGATATAACGTATAACATTATGTAGCATAACGATATAACGTATAACGTTATATGCTAATACGTTATATCGTATAACGTTATGTAGCATAACGATTTAACGTATAACGTTATGTAGCATTACGATATAGCGTATAACGTTATATGGTAATACGTTATAACGTATAACGTTATGTAGCATTACGATATAACGTATAACGTTATGTAGCATTACGATATAACGTATAACGTTATGTAGCATTACGATGTAACGTATAACGTTATGTAGCATAACGATATGACGTATAACGTTATGTAGCATTACGATATAACGTATAACGTTATGTAGCATTACGATATAACGTATAACGTTATGTAGCATTACGATATAACGTATAACGTTATGTAGCATTACGATATAACGTATAACGTTATATGGTAATACGTTATAACGTATAACGTTATGTAGCATTACGATATAATGTATAACGTTATATGGTAATACGTTATAACGTATAACGTTATATGGTAATACGTTATAACGTATAACGTTATGTAGCATAACGATATAACGTATAACGTTATGTAGCATTACGATATAACGTATAACGTTATGTAGCATTACGATATAACGTATAACGTTATATGGTAATACGTTATAACGTATAACGATATGTAGCATTACGATATAACGTATATCGTTATGTAGCATTACGATATAACGTATAACGTTATGTCGCATTACGATATAGCGTATAACGTTATGTAGCATTACGATATAACGTGTAACGTTATGTAGCATTACGATATAACGTATAACATTATGTAGCATAACGATATAACGTATAACGTTATATGCTAATACGTTATATCGTATAAGGTTATGTAGCATTACGATATAACGTATAACGTTATGTAGCATTACGATATAACGTATAACGTTATGTAGCATTACGATATAACGTGTAACGTTATGTAGCATTACGATATAACGTGTAACGTTATGTAGCATTACGATATAACGTATAACATTATGTAGCATAACGATATAACGTACAACGTTATATGCTAATACGTTATATCGTATAACGTTATGTAGCATTACGATATAACGTATAACGTTATGTAGCATTACGATATAACGTATAACGTTATATGGTAATACGTTATAACGTATAACGTTATGTAGCATCACGATATAACGTATAACGTTATATGGTAATACGTTATAACGTATAACGTTATGTAGCATTACGATATAACGTATAACGTTATTGGGTAATACGTTATAACGTATAACGTTATGTAGCATAACGATATAACGTATAACGTTATGTAGCATTACGATATAACGTATAACGTTATATGGTAATACGTTATAACGTATAACGTTATGTAGCATTACGATATAACCTATAACGTTATGTAGCTTTAAGATATAACGTATAACGTTATGTAGCATAACGATATAACGTATAACGTTATGTAGCATTACGATATAACGTATAACGTTATATGGTAATACGTTATAACGTATAACGTTATGTAGCATTACGATATAACGTATAACGTTATATGGTAATACGTTATAACGTATAACGTTATGTAGCATAACGATATAACGTATAACGTTATGTAGCATTACGATATAAAATATAACGTTATGTAGCATTACGATATAACGTATAACGTTATATGGTAATACGTTATAACGTATAACGTTATGTAGCATAACGATATAACGTATAACGTTATGTAGCATTACGATATAACGTATAACGTTATGTAGCATTACGATATAACGTATAACGTTATGTAGCATTACGATATAACGTATAACGTTATATGGTAATACGTTATAACGTATAACGTTATGTAGCATTACGATATAACCTATAACGTTATGTAGCATAACGATATAACGTATAACGTTATGTAGCATTACGATATAACGTATAACGTTATGTAGCATTACGATATAACGTATAACGTTATATAGTATGACGTTATAACGTATAACGTTATGTAGAATTACGATATAACGTATAACGTTATGTAGCATTACGATATAACGTATAACGTTATATGGTAATACGTTATAACGTATAACGTTATGTAGCATTACGATATAACGTATAACGTTATATGGTAATACGTTATAACGTATAACGTTATGTGGCATAACGATATAACGTATAACGTTATGTAGCATTACGATATAACGTATAACGTTATATGGTAATACGTTATAACGTATAACGTTATGTAGCATTACGATATAACGTATAACGTTATATGGTAATACGTTATAACGTATAACGTTATGTAGCATAACGATATAACGTATAACGTTATGTAGCATTACGATATAACGTATAACGTTATGTAGCATTACGATATAACGTATAACGTTATATGGTAATACGTTATAACGTATAACGTTATGTAGCATTACGATATAACGTATAACGTTATATGGTAATACGTTATAACGTATAACGTTATGTAGCATAACGATATAACGTATAACGTTATGTAGTATTACGATGTAACGTATAACGTTATGTAGCATAACGATATAACGTATAACGTTATGTAGCATTACGATATAACGTATAACGTTATATGGTAATACGTTATAACGTATAACGTTATGTAGCATTACGATATAACGTATAACGTTATATGGTAATACGTTATAACGTATAACGTTATGTAGCATAACGATATAACGTATAACGTTATGTAGCATTACGATATAACGTATAACGTTATGTAGCATTACGATATAACGTATAACGTTATATGGTAATACGTTATAACGTATAACGTTATGTAGCATTACGATATAACGTATAACGTTATATGGTAATACGTTATAACGTATAACGTTATGTAGCATTACGATGTAACGTATAACGTTATGTAGCATTACGATATAACGTATAACGTTATGTAGCATTACGATATAACGTGTAACGTTATGTAGCATTACGATATAACGTATAACGTTATATAGTATTACGTTATAACGTATAACGTTATGTAGCATAACGATTTAACGTATAACGTTATGTAGCATTACGATATAACGTATAACGTTATATGGTAATACGTTATAACGTATAACGTTATGTGGCATAACGATATAACGTATAACGTTATGTAGCATTACGATATAACGTATAACGTTATATGGTAATACGTTATAACGTATAACGTTATGTAGCATTACGATATAACGTATAACGTTATATGGTAATACGTTATAACGTATAACGTTATGTAGCATAACGATATAACGTATAACGTTATGTAGCATTACGATATAACGTATAACGTTATGTAGCATTACGATATAACGTATAACGTTATATGGTAATACGTTATAACGTATAACGTTATGTAGCATTACGATATAACGTATAACGTTATATGGTAATACGTTATAACGTATAACGTTATGTAGCATTACGATGTAACGTATAACGTTATGTAGCATTACGATATAACGTATAACGTTATGTAGCATTACGATATAACGTGTAACGTTATGTAGCATTACGATATAACGTATAACGTTATATAGTATTACGTTATAACGTATAACGTTATGTAGCATAACGATTTAACGTATAACGTTATGTAGCATTACGATATAACGTATAACGTTATATGGTAATACGTTATAACGTATAACGTTATGTAGCATTACGATATAACGTATAACGTTATGTAGCATTACGATATAACGTATAACGTTGTGTAGCATTACGATATAGCGTATAACGTTATGTAGCATTACGACATAACGTATAACGTTATATGGTAATACGTTATAACGTATAACGTTATGTAGCATAACGATATAACGTATAACGTTATGTAGCATTACGATATAACGTATAACGTTATGTAGCATTACGATATAACGTATAACGTTATATGGTAATACGCTATAACGTATAACGTTATGTAGCATTACGATATAACGTATAACGTTATATGGTAATACGTTATAACGTATAACGTTATGTAGCATAACGATATAACGTATAACGTTATGTAGCATTACGATATAACGTATAACGTTATGTAGCATTACGATATAACGTATAACGTTATATGGTAATACGTTATAACGTATAACGTTATGTAGCATTACGATATAATGTATAACGTTATATGGTAATACGTTCTAACGTATAACGTTATATGGTAATACGTTATAACGTATAACGTTATGTAGCATAACGATATAACGTATAACGTTATGTAGCATTACGATATAACGTATAACGTTATGTAGCATTACGATATAACGTATAACGTTATATGGTAATACGTTATAACGTATAACGTTATGTAGCATTACGATATAACGTATAACATTATGTAGCATTACGATATAACGTATAACGTTATGTAGCATTACGATATAACGTATAACGTTATGTAGCATTACGATATAACGTATAACGTTATATGGTAATACGTTATAACGTATAACGTTATGTAGCATTACGATATAACGTATAACGTTATATGGTAATACGTTATAACGTATAACGTTATGTGGCATAACGATATAACGTATAACGTTATGTAGCATTACGATATAACGTATAACGTTATATGGTAATACGTTATAACGTATAACGTTATGTAGCATTACGATATAACGTATAACGTTATATGGTAATACGTTATAACGTATAACGTTATGTAGCATAACGATATAACGTATAACGTTATGTAGCATTACGATATAACGTATAACGTTATGTAGCATTACGATATAACGTATAACGTTATATGGTAATACGTTATAACGTATAACGTTATGTAGCATTACGATATAACGTATAACGTTATATGGTAATACGTTATAACGTATAACGTTATGTAGCATAACGATATAACGTATAACGTTATGTAGCATAACGATATAACGTATAACGTTATGTAGCATTACGATATAACGTATAACGTTATATGGTAATACGTTATAACGTATAACGTTATGTAGCATTACGATATAACGTATAACGTTATATGGTAATACGTTATAACGTATAACGTTATGTAGCATAACGATATAACGTATAACGTTATGTAGCATTACGATATAACGTATAACGTTATGTAGCATTACGATATAACGTATAACGTTATATGGTAATACGTTATAACGTATAACGTTATGTAGCATTACGATATAACGTATAACGTTATATGGTAATACGTTATAACGTATAACGTTATGTAGCATTACGATGTAACGTATAACGTTATGTAGCATTACGATATAACGTATAACGTTATGTAGCATTACGATATAACGTGTAACGTTATGTAGCATTACGATATAACGTATAACGTTATATAGTATTACGTTATAACGTATAACGTTATGTAGCATAACGATTTAACGTATAACGTTATGTAGCATTACGATATAACGTATAACGTTATATGGTAATACGTTATAACGTATAACGTTATGTGGCATAACGATATAACGTATAACGTTATGTAGCATTACGATATAACGTATAACGTTATATGGTAATACGTTATAACGTATAACGTTATGTAGCATTACGATATAACGTATAACGTTATATGGTAATACGTTATAACGTATAACGTTATGTAGCATAACGATATAACGTATAACGTTATGTAGCATTACGATATAACGTATAACGTTATGTAGCATTACGATATAACGTATAACGTTATATGGTAATACGTTATAACGTATAACGTTATGTAGCATTACGATATAACGTATAACGTTATATGGTAATACGTTATAACGTATAACGTTATGTAGCATTACGATGTAACGTATAACGTTATGTAGCATTACGATATAACGTATAACGTTATGTAGCATTACGATATAACGTGTAACGTTATGTAGCATTACGATATAACGTATAACGTTATATAGTATTACGTTATAACGTATAACGTTATGTAGCATAACGATTTAACGTATAACGTTATGTAGCATTACGATATAACGTATAACGTTATATGGTAATACGTTATAACGTATAACGTTATGTAGCATTACGATATAACGTATAACGTTATGTAGCATTACGATATAACGTATAACGTTGTGTAGCATTACGATATAGCGTATAACGTTATGTAGCATTACGACATAACGTATAACGTTATATGGTAATACGTTATAACGTATAACGTTATGTAGCATAACGATATAACGTATAACGTTATGTAGCATTACGATATAACGTATAACGTTATGTAGCATTACGATATAACGTATAACGTTATATGGTAATACGTTATAACGTATAACGTTATGTAGCATTACGATATAACGTATAACGTTATATGGTAATACGTTATAACGTATAACGTTATGTAGCATAACGATATAACGTATAACGTTATGTAGCATTACGATATAACGTATAACGTTATGTAGCATTACGATATAACGTATAACGTTATATGGTAATACGTTATAACGTATAACTTTATGTAGCATTACGATATAATGTATAACGTTATATGGTAATACGTTCTAACGTATAACGTTATATGGTAATACGTTATAACGTATAACGTTATGTAGCATAACGATATAACGTATAACGTTATGTAGCATTACGATATAACGTATAACGTTATGTAGCATTACGATATAACGTATAACGTTATATGGTAATACGTTATAACGTATAACGTTATGTAGCATTACGATATAACGTATAACGTTATATGGTAATACGTTATAACGTATAACTTTATGTAGCATTACGATATAACGTATATCGTTATGTAGCATTACGATATAACGTATAACGTTATGTCGCATTACGATATAGCGTATAACGTTATGTAGCATTACGATATAACGTGTAACGTTATGTAGCATTACGATATAACGTATAACATTATGTAGCATAACGATATAACGTATAACGTTATATGCTAATACGTTATATCGTATAACGTTATGTAGCATAACGATTTAACGTATAACGTTATGTAGCATTACGATATAGCGTATAACGTTATATGGTAATACGTTATAACGTATAACGTTATGTAGCATTACGATATAACGTATAACGTTATGTAGCATTACGATATAACGTATAACGTTGTGTAGCATTACGATATAGCGTATAACGTTATGTAGAATTCGACATAACGTATAACGTTATATGGTAATACGTTATAACGTATAACGTTATGTAGCATAACGATATAACGTATAACGTTATGTAGCATTACGATATAACGTATAACGTTATGTAGCATTACGATATAACGTATAACGTTATATGGTAATACGTTATAACGTATAACGTTATGTAGCATTACGATATAACGTATAACGTTATATGGTAATACGTTATAACGTACAACGTTATATGCTAATACGTTATATCGTATAACGTTATGTAGCATTACGATATAACGTATAACGTTATGTAGCATTACGATATAACGTATAACGTTATATGGTAATACGTTATAACGTATAACGTTATGTAGCATTACGATATAACGTATAACGTTATATGGTAATACGTTATAACGTATAACGTTATGTAGCATTACGATATAACGTATAACGTTATTGGGTAATACGTTATAACGTATAACGTTATGTAGCATAACGATATAACGTATAACGTTATGTAGCATTACGATATAACGTATAACGTTATGTAGCATTACGATATAACGTATAACGTTATATGGTAATACGTTATAACGTATAACGTTATGTAGCATTACGATATAACCTATAACGTTATGTAGCATAACGATATAACGTATAACGTTATGTAGCATTACGATATAACGTATAACGTTATGTAGCATTACGATATAACGTATAACGTTATATAGTATGACGTTATAACGTATAACGTTATGTAGCATTACGATATAACGTATAACGTTATGTAGCATTACGATATAGCGTATAACGTTATGTAGCATTACGATATAACGTATAACGTTATGTAGCATTACGATATAACGTATAACGTTATGTAGCATTACGATATAACGTATAACGTTATGTAGCATTACGATATAACGTATAACGTTATATGGTAATACGTTATAACGTATAACGTTATGTAGCATTACGATATAACCTATAACGTTATGTAGCTTTAAGATATAACGTATAACGTTATGTAGCATAACGATATAACGTATAACGTTATGTAGCATTACGATATAACGTATAACGTTATATGGTAATACGTTATAACGTATAACGTTATGTAGCATAACGATATAACGTATATCGTTATGTAGCATTACGATATAACGTATAACGTTATGTAGCATTACGATATAACGTATAACGTTATGCAGCATTACGATATAACGTATAACGTTATGTAGCATTACGATATAACGTATAACGTTATGTAGCATTACGATATAACGTGTAACGTTATGTAGCATTACGATATAACGTGTAACGTTATGTAGCATTACGATATAACGTATGACGTTATATAGTACTACGTTATAACGTATAACGTTATGTAGCATAACGATTTAACGTATAACGTTATGTAGCATTACGATATAACGTATAACGTTATATGGTAATACGTTATAACGTATAACGTTATGTAGTATAACGATATAACGTATAACGTTATGTAGCATTACGATATAACGTATAACGTTATATGGTAATACGTTATAACGTATAACGTTATGTAGCATTACGATATAACGTATAACGTTATATGGTAATACGTTATAACGTACAACGTTATATGCTAATACGTTATATCGTATAACGTTATGTAGCATTACGATATAACGTATAACGTTATGTAGCATTACGATATAACGTATAACGTTATATGGTAATACGTTATAACGTATAACGTTATGTAGCATTACGATATAACGTATAACGTTATATGGTAATACGTTATAACGTATAACGTTATGTAGCATTACGATATAACGTATAACGTTATTGGGTAATACGTTATAACGTATAACGTTATGTAGCATAACGATATAACGTATAACGTTATGTAGCATTACGATATAACGTATAACGTTATGTAGCATTACGATATAACGTATAACGTTATATGGTAATACGTTATAACGTATAACGTTATGTAGCATTACGATATAACCTATAACGTTATGTAGCATAACGATATAACGTATAACGTTATGTAGCATTACGATATAACGTATAACGTTATGTAGCATTACGATATAACGTATAACGTTATATAGTATGACGTTATAACGTATAACGTTATGTAGCATTACGATATAACGTATAACGTTATGTAGCATTACGATATAGCGTATAACGTTATGTAGCATTACGATATAACGTATAACGTTATGTAGCATTACGATATAACGTATAACGTTATGTAGCATTACGATATAACGTATAACGTTATGTAGCATTACGATATAACGTATAACGTTATATGGTAATACGTTATAACGTATAACGTTATGTAGCATTACGATATAACCTATAACGTTATGTAGCTTTAAGATATAACGTATAACGTTATGTAGCATAACGATATAACGTATAACGTTATGTAGCATTACGATATAACGTATAACGTTATATGGTAATACGTTATAACGTATAACGTTATGTAGCATAACGATATAACGTATATCGTTATGTAGCATTACGATATAACGTATAACGTTATGTAGCATTACGATATAACGTATAACGTTATGCAGCATTACGATATAACGTATAACGTTATGTAGCATTACGATATAACGTATAACGTTATGTAGCATTACGATATAACGTGTAACGTTATGTAGCATTACGATATAACGTGTAACGTTATGTAGCATTACGATATAACGTATGACGTTATATAGTACTACGTTATAACGTATAACGTTATGTAGCATAACGATTTAACGTATAACGTTATGTAGCATTACGATATAACGTATAACGTTATATGGTAATACGTTATAACGTATAACGTTATGTAGTATAACGATATAACGTATAACGTTATGTAGCATTACGATATAACGTATAATGTTACGTAGCATTACGATATAACGTATAACGTTATGTAGCATTACGATATAACGTATAACGTTATATGGTAATACGTTATAACGTATAACGTTATGTAGCATTACGATATAACGTATAACGTTATATGGTAATACGTTATAACGTATAACGTTATGTGGCATAACGATATAACGTATAACGTTATGTAGCATTACGATATAACGTATAACGTTATATGGTAATACGTTATAACGTATAACGTTATGTAGCATTACGATATAACGTATAACGTTATATGGTAATACGTTATAACGTATAACGTTATGTAGCATAACGATATAACGTATAACGTTATGTAGCATTACGATATAACGTATAACGTTATGTAGCATTACGATATAACGTATAACGTTATGTAGCATTACGATATAACGTGTAACGTTATGTAGCATTACGATATAACGTGTAACGTTATGTAGCATTACGATATAACGTATGACGTTATATAGTACTACGTTATAACGTATAACGTTATGTAGCATAACGATTTAACGTATAACGTTATGTAGCATTACGATATAACGTATAACGTTATATGGTAATACGTTATAACGTATAACGTTATGTAGTATAACGATATAACGTATAACGTTATGTAGCATTACGATATAACGTATAATGTTACGTAGCATTACGATATAACGTATAACGTTATGTAGCATTACGATATAACGTATAACGTTATATGGTAATACGTTATAACGTATAACGTTATGTAGCATTACGATATAACGTATAACGTTATATGGTAATACGTTATAACGTATAACGTTATGTGGCATAACGATATAACGTATAACGTTATGTAGCATTACGATATAACGTATAACGTTATATGGTAATACGTTATAACGTATAACGTTATGTAGCATTACGATATAACGTATAACGTTATATGGTAATACGTTATAACGTATAACGTTATGTAGCATAACGATATAACGTATAACGTTATGTACATTACGATATAACGTATAACGTTATGTAGCATTACGATATAACGTATAACGTTATATGGTAATACGTTATAACGTATAACGTTATGTAGCATTACGATATAACGTATAACGTTATATGGTAATACGTTATAACGTATAACGTTATGTAGCATAACGATATAACGTATAACGTTATGTAGCATTACGATGTAACGTATAACGTTATGTAGCATAACGATATAACGTATAACGTTATGTAGCATTACGATATAACGTATAACGTTATGTAGCATTACGATATAACGTATAACGTTATGTAGCATTACGATATAGCGTATAACGTTATATGGTAATACGTTATAACGTATAACGTTATGTAGCATTACGATATAACGTATAACGTTATGTAGCATTACGATATAACGTATAACGTTGTGTAGCATTACGATATAGCGTATAACGTTATGTAGCATTACGACATAACGTATAACGTTATATGGTAATACGTTATAACGTATAACGTTATGTAGCATAACGATATAACGTATAACGTTATGTAGCATTACGATATAACGTATAACGTTATGTAGCATTACGATATAACGTATAACGTTATATGGTAATACGTTATAACGTATAACGTTATGTAGCATTACGATATAACGTATAACGTTATATGGTAATACGTTATAACGTATAACGTTATGTAGCATAACGATATAACGTATAACGTTATGTAGCATTACGATATAACGTATAACGTTATGTAGCATTACGATATAACGTATAACGTTATATGGTAATACGTTATAACGTATAACGTTATGTAGCATTACGATATAACGTATAACGTTATATGGTAATACGTTATAACGTATAACGTTATATGGTAATACGTTATAACGTATAAAGTTATGTAGCATAACGATATAACGTATAACGTTATGTAGCATTACGATATAACGTATAACGTTATGTAGCATTACGATATAACGTATAACGTTATATGGTAATACGTTATAACGTATAACGTTATGTAGCATTACGATATAACGTATATCGTTATGTAGCATTACGATATAACGTATAACGTTATGTCCCATTACGATATAGCGTATAACGTTATGTAGCATTACGATATAACGTGTAACGTTATGTAGCATTACGATATAACGTGTAACGTTATGTAGCATTACGATATAACGTATAACATTATGTAGTATAACGATATAACGTACAACGTTATATGCTAATACGTTATATCGTATAACGTTATGTAGCATTACGATATAACGTATAACGTTATGTAGCATTACGATATAACGTATAACGTTATATGGTAATACTTTATAACGTATAACGTTATGTAGCATTACGATATTACGTATAACGTTATGTAGCATTACGATATTACGTATAACGTTATATGGTAATACGTTATAACGTATAACGTTATGTAGCATTACGATATAACGTATAACGTTATTGGGTAATACGTTATAACGTATAACGTTATGTAGCATAACGATATGACGTATAACGTTATGTAGCATTGCGATATAACGTATAACGTTATATGGTAATACGTTATAACGTATAACGTTATGTAGCATTACGATATAACCTATAACGTTATGTAGCTTTAAGATATAACGTATAACGTTATGTAGCATAACGATATAACGTATAACGTTATGTAGCATTTCGATATAACGTGTAACGTTATATGGTAATACGTTATAACGTATAACGTTATGTAGCATTACGATATAACGTATAACGTTATGTAGCATAACGATATAACGTATAACGTTATGTAGCATTACGATATAACGTATAACGTTATGTAGCATTACGATATAACGTATAACGTTATATGGTAATACGTTATAACGTATAACGTTGTGTAGCATAACGATATAACGTATAACTTTATGTAGCATTACGATATAACGTATAACGTTATGTAGCATTACGATATAACGTATAACGTTATGTAGCATTACGATATAACGTATAACGTTATGTAGCATTACGATATAGCGTATAACCTTATGTAGCATTACGATATAACGTATAACGTTATGCAGCATTACAATATAACGTATAACGTTATGTAGCATTACGATATAACGTATAACGTTATATGGTAATACGATATGGCGTATAACGTTATATGGTAATACGTTATAACGTATAACGTTATGTAGCATTACGATATGACGTATAACGGTATGTAGCATAACGATATAACGTATAACGTTATGTAGCATTACGATATAACGTATAACGTTATGTAGCATTACGATATAACGTACAAAGTTATGTAGCATTACGATATAACGTATAACGTTATGTAGCATTACGATATAACGTATAACATTATGTAGCATTACGATATAACGTATAACGTTATGTAGCATTACGATATAGCGTATAACGTTATGTAGCATTACGATATAACGTATAACGTTATGTAGCATTACGATATAACGTATAACGTTATGTAGCATTACGATATAACGTATAACGTTATATAATATTACGTTATAACGTATAACGTTATGTATCATTACGATATAACGTATAACGTTATGTAGCATTACGATATAACGTATAACGTTATGTAGCATTACGATATAACGTATAACGTTATGTAGCATTACGATATAACGTATAACGTTATGTAGCATTACGATATAACGTATAACGTTATGTAGCATTACGACATAACGTATAACGTTATGTAGCATTACTATATAACGTTTAACGTTATGTAGCATTACGATATAACGTATAACGTTATGTAGCATTACGATATAACGTATAACGTATTGTAGCATTACGATATCGCGTATAACGTTATGTAGCATTACGGTATAACGTATAACGTTATGTAGCATTACTATATAACGTATAACGTTATGTAGCATTACGTTATAACGTATAACGTTATGTAGCATTACTATATAACGTATAACGTAATGTAGCATTACGATATAACGTAAAACGTAATGTAGCATTACGATATAACGTATAACGTTATATAGTATTACGTTATAACGTATAACGTTATGTAGCATAACGATATAACGTATAACGTTATGTAGCATTACGATATAACGTATAACGTTATGTAGGATTACGATATAACGTATAACGTTATGTAGCATTACGATATAACGTATAACGTTATGTAACATAACGATATAACGTATGCCGTTATGTAGCATTACGATATAACGTATAACGTTATGTAGCATAACGATATAACGTATAACGTTATGTAGCATTACGATATAACGTATAACGTTATGTAGCATTACGATATATCGTATAACGTTATGTAGCATTACGATATATCGTATAACGTTATGTAGCATTACTATATAACGTATAACGCTATGTAGCATTACGATATAACGTATAACGTTATGTAGCATTACGATATAACGTATAACGTTATGTAGCATTACGATATAACGTATAACGTTATGTAGCATTGTGATATAACGTATAACATTATGTAGTATTACGTTATAACGTATAATGTTATGTAGTATTACGTTATAACGTAAAACGTGACGTAGTATTACGTTATAACGCATTTCTGCTGCAATTGGAGTTACGATGCCATTTCGGAGCGCGTTACACTCCACATTTGATTCTTTATACAGGACACGTCGTTCGGTTTGCCCAACGTTAACACTCTTCCCTGTCATATGCAATGCAATTATATTATTTAAATTTTCAAGGCCAGATAAATCTAATTGAACGTATCTCCGCGGCTATTGGGGTTATCTAGGCAATTCGATACGCGTTATACTCCACATTTGAATCTTTATACAGGACACATCGCTCGGTTTGACCTACGTTAACCCTATTCCCTGTCAAATCCAATCCAATTATAGTTTTTAATTTTTCAAGGCCAAATAAATCTAATTGAACGTATCTCCGCGGCTATTGGGGTTATCTAGGCAATTCGATACGCGTTATACTCCACATTTGAATCTTTATACAGGGCACATCGCTCGGTTTGCCCTATGTTAACTGTCTTCCCTGTCAAATCCAATGCAATTATAGTTTTTAAATTTTCAAGGCCAAATAAATCTAATTGAAGGTATCCCCGCTGCTGTTGGGGTTATCAAGACAATTCGATACGCGTCATACTCAACATTTGATTCCTTATACAGGACTCATCGTTCGGTTTGCCCTATGTTAACTCTCTTCCCTGTCAAATGCAATGTAATTATAGTGTTTAAATTTTCAAGGCCAAATAAATCTAATTGATCGTATCTCCGCTGCTATTGGGGTTACGAAGACAATTAGTAGCACGTTATACTCCACATTTGATTCTTTATACAGGGCACATCGTTCGGTTTGCCATATGTTAACTCTCTTCCCTGTAAAATACAATGCAATTATAGTTTTTAAATTTTCAAGGCCAAATCAATCTAATTGAACGTATCTCCGCTGCTATTGGGGTTACGAAGACTATTCGGAGCACGTTATACTCCACATTTGATTCTTTGTACAGGACACATCGTTCGGTTTGCCCTATGTTAACTCTCTTCTCTGTCAAATCCAATGCAATTATAGTTTTTAAATTTTCAAGGCCAAATAAATCTAATTGAACGTATCCCCGCTGCTGTTGGGGTTATCTAGACAATTCGATACGCGTCATACTCAACATTTGATTCCTTATACAGGACACATCGTTCGGTTTGCCCTACGTTAACTCTCTTCCCCGTCAAATCCAATCCAATTATAGTTTTTAAATTTTCAAGGCCAAGTAAATCTAATTGAACGTATCTCCGCTGCTATTGGGGTTACGAAGACTATTCGGAGCACGTTATACTCCACATTTGATTCTTTATACAGGACACATCGTTCGGTTTGCCCTATGTTAACTCTCTTCCCTGTCAAATCCAATGCAATTATAGTTTTTAAATTTTCAAGGCCAAACCAATCTAATTGAACGTATCTCCGCTGCCATTGGGGTTATCTAGGCAATTCGATACGCGTTATACTCCACATTTGATTCTTTATACAGGGCACATCGTTCGGTTTGCCCTATGTTAACTGTCTTCCCTGTATTGTATATATACATATATATATATATATATATATATATATATATATATATATACTTACAATTATTGATATATATATATATATATATATATATATATATATATATATATATATGTTGGGTTAGCGTTATTATTAGAGTTGGGGTTAAGGGCGTGAAACGAATCTTCGTGGTGATTAGACATTGTCGTTATGCAATAGAGGAGATATTGACTAGAGCAAATATGATTGTTACAGATATCGACAAGTAACCGTGTTAATTAGATACTCCAGACGCTAATGACAATGATTCTAGGTTCGATAACGAATCCGCGGTCAACGGGATAACAGATGTATGTATGTTGCCCACTCGCATGTGCGTGCTCGAGCAATGTACGTTCGTTTCGAGCCCACTCGCGATCGCGACCGCGAAATTCGAAAAATCGATAGGCAAAACCAGAGACGAGAGCATGCTCTACTCGTGCCGGTTTCACCGTCGATTTTTCAAATAGATTTCCAGAAACAGGTTGATCACGCGAAAACGCGCCTACCCGACCAGAGACTGTGCCAACCTGCCCGGCCCTACCTACTTTACTATTAACAGGCATACCAGAAGGTATACTACCTATCCTACCTAACGCTATATTTAAAAATGGCAAAACAGGCACACCAACACACTCACTCCACGGTTCTCACACAAACGCTCGGGCGCAAAGGTCCTACACTAGGCATCCCGGGACGCCTCCGACACCCGAGCTTAACACACAACATGCACACTCTAAGGTACGTACCGTTTTCCTGAAATCGACTGACGAAGGCTAGTGACCATTGCGTAAAACGTGATAAAACACGTCTCAAGAAATTATATTTTTTAAATAAATATAAGTAAACTTGGAATTATAATTGCAATTGATAGCAATATTAAGAGTATGAGTACACTTAATCATGTGGATGATATTATGAAAAATTCTAATTGTATCGAGACATAAATTGAATCGATATATGTCTCGACATTTTTAATATTTGAAGTTGTAACGAATGAGAGAAAGCGACGTAATACCACGGCCTAACAACACACACACATAACGTGGAAAATACGTCGTGCACGACACACTAACGCATCGTCAGTCGCTGAGAAATTATTACATTGTTTAATTCTAGATCATCGTGCCCAATGTCCTTCTCCCATTCAAGTAGCACCTGGGCACGTGAATGAGATCCTGACAATGGGCACGGAAAGGGTTAAACCTGAAAATCCTGATCTAAAAAGATGATTGAATTTGTGTAATTTTTATTTAACGGACTGACGTTCTTTGATTTTATATTTTATTACTTCCTTTCTGAATAACTCTACTTTATTCATTTAATAATAAAGTAATTCTATTTTATTAATTTAATAAATCAGAACAAAATTTTAATATTGTAAAAAAGGTAGCGTTAATTGAAAAAGACTCAATGAAATGGAATAATTGACTGTAAATATATTACTGAGAAAGAAATAATTTCAGGCGATTTCTTTATCAAAGCATATACTCGAGAGTGCAGAGGCAATGTTCAAAATTATTGCTTTGATTCAAAAATTTGCCTGTCGCGGAGTGTCTTCTTGCACGTAAAATTGCACACATTCGTGTACGGGAAAAAATGAATTTTGACTCATATTTGAAATTCTAGCCGAAGTGAAATAAACGAATGTGACTTAATATTGTCACGATCAATTCATTGCTTAAGATCAAATATATTTGTATCATACAGGTATATTCGTGTAGATATTTGCCATTTGCAAATATTCATACGGAATATTAACATGCATATTTATAAATAACACGAATAAGTGTATGTGTTTAACCTAACTATTAAAAAACTAATTATTATAATCGCGCTGTGCAAGAAGACCTATCCTAAACTAATAAATTTAAAAAAAGAATGTTACTACTCACGGGTATAAAAAATACCCGCGGTCACTATGCTCGCAAAAAATTCTAGGTAATACAACCAGTCACCCGTGCCGATTCGGACCTTTCATCCTACGACATGATTGGGTGACCGGAGGAACAGAAATGCATGCGACTCACCGTTCGATGCGGAGAAACAGAGGACGTACCATGGATGTTGAGCCACCCCAGCGAATATCGTCAGGAACCGTGTAAGGTCCGGTGGTGGAAATGGAGGTTGCGAAAAATCTGTTACAGAACGAAACACGATGAGTGATTGCTGATTATTTGAAAAGTTGGAGATAATGAAAAATGAAGGTTTATTAACTTTAGTAACTTTAGTAATAATAAAGATTGAAATTTTAATAAACTTTGATAAGTATAAAAACTAAAACTCTAATATGAAAGTTTAGAATCTAAAAATTAGGAATCTAATGATTTCTGAAATATGTTAGTCATGTCTCATAATTCGGTATTAAACTTTAACAGTTATTTTACTTTATTGAAAGAATAATCTCAGAAAATGCTAACCTTCCAAATTTTCAATCAAATTGTATTTCTTAATTGATAGTGGTCAAAGAAAAATATACGAAATAGACAAAATTGAAGTACGATATGGAAAAATACTTACATTCTTGGCTTTTGAGCCACTGTTAGAACATCCCTGATGAAGATGAAGAAGTTGAAGCAGTGGTATGTCTATAACAAAACATAAGATATCATTAATATCGTTAATACATAATGAAAGACATGGAACTTTAACAATAATAAAGACTAAACTTTAATAAGTATGTAAATTGAAACTCTAATATAAAACTTTGAGAATTAAACATTCAGTTATTTTTGATACGTATCAGACAGTTTTATTGTACTTTAATGTTAAGACTTTAAGACTTTATTTCGATTAAAAAGAACATTTACAACTTTCTAAATTATCAATAATTTTTATTTTATAATTAACAATGTTTCAAATAAAATATAATAAATAGAAAAAATTGAAATACAATATATAAAACTACTTACTTTCTTGAGCTCCTGGAGAGGCTTTATCCTCTTGAGGGAGGCACTGACTCTAATACCGAAAACGAATATTCAAAAAAATAAATATAAAAAAAAAAAATAAAAGACTACGTTACCGCGACCGCTTAAATTATGATCGGCGAACAAGGATTCTAATATCGCGTACAAATTTGATTGATAAAATTTTATTACTTTCGCGTGTGATTATTCGATCGAATTTAATCAAAACTATCGTGATTTTAAAATATTGAAAAGAAACTATCGCGTAGCAAACACTGACTCTACAACCGCATTGCGCGCGGTCACAAATATTCCCTGAAAATAAAGCAGTTTAGAGGCGGGGGTGGGGATGGAAAAGAAGCGAAACGTCGTTTCGACAATTTTCTTCTTTTCCCAATCGAACGTTTATTTAGAAAATACTGCTATTTCTTTACACTTAAAAATTATCATTAAGAAATTGGATCAAGTATGAAAATATAAGTTGAAAATTGTGAGATATTTCTCGATAGCGAACAAATACTTACGAATGCCGTGAATGCAATGCAATCGTTTGCAAAAATTATACTATTCGCAATTAGAATATATACTGTGAATATTCGTTATTAGAAAACGAAATATACATTTCACTAATACACTATAGTCGCGTGTTATAAATATTGGAAAATATTTGCAAGAATTCAAAAGTTCGCCACTAAATATACTTAAAGAACACTTGACAAACGCACGCGAAACCTTGTTTCGAGGTATTTGAATCTAACTGTACTAAGTTGCAAGTTTATGACGTTAACTGTAGCAAATTCACATAATACAACAAAAGAAATTGAATTCCATAAGTGAATTATTGAGATATAACTCAATTTGAAACAATAAGATAATTCGTTAAAAATTCGATTGAAATAAGAGAATGATCTCATATATCGGAAATAGAACAATAATTTATTTAATCGTACCTATTGACACTGCATATACAATTTCGTGTCTTCCAAAAGGGACATTCGAGGCATTGTACTAAACTGTTTAACACTCTATTTTCGCGACTCTAAACTTTTGAATATATCGAAAAGTTATAAACACCAACATGACCGTAATAATCTTCCCTTAAAAATGGGAAAATAAGAAGCCCGAACAAACAGACAATGAAAGAAAAATCTTTCGAAAGAATCAATGGACTCACGCGACGCACTCCCGTGCACAAAATAACCGCAAGATTCAGAGGAAAAGAAGAATCAATTTTTACATTTCGTTCCAAGTCAGATAAATATCATTGTACAGAATGGGCTCAGAATGGATTTGAGAGCCAAGACTTATCCAACGGTGTCCAACGGTGTCCAACGGTGTCCAACGGTGTCCAACGGCGTCCAACGGTGAACAACGGTGTCCCACGATGTCCCACGGTGCCCCCGCGGGGGGGGTGCTAGTCCAGTCTAGATCATCCAAAATTCTTTTGGCGGCTTTTGGAGACCCAAACTGGACTGGTGCGTAGTTCTTAGCTTGGTATCGCTTTCCAAAGATTAATCAACTGATTAATTTTTGGAAAACGATGCCAATTACCGGGTCTCACCACGAGGAGGTGACTACGCAAGAGACCCGCCCATGAGTTATTTAACATTATGCATCGGTCTCGACATTCAACCTATTGGCAAGAATGTCGAGTTCTGACTCTACTTGATCATGGGCCTGCGTAAAGAGATAGCTATTTCGTAGCCTAACCGCGAAACATCTATCTCCTACGCAGCAGTTACACGATTCTTTACAAACGTAAAACAAAGCTTACACGACGCAATATCTATCTCCCACACAACGCAACATGTATCTCACACACAACGATTACATCGATCAGTACAAACATCGTACAATAATTCGCAACCCTATCGGCAACATTCCGTATCAAAGACACATTTGTCTAACTTGGAACGAAAGAAAAAGAATGAGACTACTATGGAAAAGGAGCCCCAACAATCAGCCGATGAAAGAAACACCGGGGCGCGCCCGGAACGAACGAAATCACGATCTCTCGAAGGAACTAACAAACCTACGTGACGTACCCCCGTGCACCAGATAACCCTAAGGTTCAGCGGAAAGCCCAAGCATTGACCTTCCCTCGATTCCTGTCATGTCGCTTGCAACTTATCACGGTCGATGGCACCTGCCGATGATACCAGAGATCCAGCAAATGGGCCCGCAATTTAACACACTCCAACTGAACAAGTGACAGCCCGGGGAGGGACCGCTGATCAGGATTACCAAGGCAAGGCCCCAACTGAACAGTGGGGTCCACCCCCGCGGGTTTTGCCACTTGAACAGGATTACGGAGGACGTTAAATGCAGGTCCCTGCCCAAGTACCGAAGTACCAATCGGACAGGATTGCAGATCTACGACTCAGGTATCACCAGCAATGACATCTCCCGCGATTCGCGGCAAACGACGAGCAGTTGTCGAGTAGTCACCAAGACAGAGGTGTCCTTGGGGCGACTTACGAATCCAAAGAGTTATCCAGTGCACGTTGACCCGCACGTACCCGGAATACGCGCGAGCGAGTACGCCACGCGGCAGTTTGAAAGAACTGAGCGATCGTGAACCGATAAATCGCGGGAACAATTTTTCCAATGTGGTAAGCGAGGGGATCAACGGAGACGAGATTTCTATTATTCGTTCCAAGATGGATAAGTATCTTTGTACAGAATGAGCTCACAATGCACTTAACATAGGTATCTATCTTACGATTAATTAAGGCTAAAACGCACGCATCTCACGATGTCCCGCGATGTCCCACGATGTCCCACGGTGCCCCCGCGGGGGGGTATTAGTCCAATCTGGATCACCAAAATTATTTTGGATGATCAAGACCAGACTATATTCAAGTAGTTTTTAGCTTGATATCGTTTTTCAAATAATAATACTAATATTAAAAATAGTACTTAGTGTATTATTATTTAGAAAACGATACCAATTACCGGGACCCACCACGAGGAGGTAACTACGCTCGGGTCCCATTTACATAAAGAGTTTTTAAGCATTGGAAGCAGAGATGTAAAATTATTTTATAACAAAGATGTAGCGTGTATTGAAATTTATTAATTAGAATAGCTGTAGTACGTGGATTCGCATAATCATACTTGAATATTGAACTTATCTTCGAAGAAACGAAATCATGCAAGGTAGCAATTGTAGCGCGTATGGACGAATGATGAGATGTCGTTGCCTTCCATTAAATTACACTTGCTTCCTTGATTCCATGATTACGGTGTTGTTTCCTTGGTTTTATGCAGACATGGAAAATTACATCCCATCCAGACACTCAATAGGTACACTCTGCGTTACCACTGGTTTTATACGAAATAGTGAAATGAGAAATTAAATACTGTATTCAAAATTTAAAAATAATACTATATAAAAATAAAATAGCACTTCAGGGACTTGAAAGATTTCGTTAATATTAAATAAACTAAAATAAATCATTAATTTACTCACTACGAATCGATGGTATTGATTTAAATCAATGAATGTAGAATTGCTTCCGATTAATGGTGCAACTGTTATGAATTAAGAGCAAAATTACATTGAATTAATGGGAAGATATAGTTATAAATTACAGGTATAATTGTTAAGAATTAATGCAGTAACTGTTTTAGATTAATGGCTTAAATCTATAAAATAATAGTTTAAATGATATAAATTAATAGCTTAAATGTTATAAATTAATGGCTTAAATGTATAAAATAATCATTTAAATATTGTAAATTAATAGCTTAAGTGTTATAAATTAATAGCATGAATGTTATAAATTAATATCTTGAATGTTATATATTAATAGCTTAAATGTTATAAATTAGTAGCCTAGATGCTGTAAATTAATAGCTTAAATGTTATAAATTAATAGCTTGAGGCTTAAAAATTAATGGCTTAAATGTATAAACTGATAGCTTAAATGTTATAAGTTAGTGGCTTAGATGTTGTAAATTAACAGCTTGAGGGTTAAAAAGTAATGGTTTAAATGTATAAACTGATAGCTTAAATGTTATAAGTTAGTGGCTTAGATGATGTATATTAATTGCTTAAATGTTATAAATTAATAGCTTAAATGTTATAAATTAATGACTTGAATGTTATAAATTAATAACTTAAACGTTAGGAATTAACAGTTTAAATGTTAGAAATTAATTGTATAACTGTTATTAATTAATGGCTTAAATGTTGTTTACTAACGGTTTGATTGTTATAAATTAATGACTTAAATGTTATAAATTAATAGTTTGAATGTTAGAAGTTAATGGTTTAAATGTATAAAGCAATAGTTTAAATGTCGTAAATAAATAACTTGGACGTTATAAATTTATAGCTTAAATGTTATAAATTAACAGTTTAAGTGTCAGAAATTAATGGTTTAAAAGTATAAATTAATAGCTTAAATGTTATAAATTAATAGTTTGAATGTTAGAAATTAATTGCTTAAATGTTATAAATTAATGGCTTAAATGTTATAAATTAATAACTTAAACGTTAGGAATTAACAGTTTAAATGTGAGAAACTAATGGCTTAGACGTTATAAATTACTAGTTTCAATGTTATTATTTGTTTTTTTTTTTCACTTACCTTATATTTAATATCCTTTTCGATGTTCACTCTCCGAGAGTTCGGGCACGAAAAAGCTCGCGCGCGATTTGCATGTTCCTTATATAACTTGACAAGGTGTGGGGATGTTAATCAAACGGTAGCGATTTGTTGACATAGCAGGAGGCGGTTTTTCCATTATAACAAAATCAAATTGAACAATTTCTTAATTTTTATGGTAAATTGTGGTCTTTAACTATTTAATACTGTAATCCTTTTTTATCATTTTAATAGTTTTTACAAACTGAGACTAAATTCACACTTTGTGGACACTAGCTATCTACTATCAATTAGTTTGAACAAAAAGAGAAAAAAAGTCTAACGGCAGTCGATGACGTTACTGTGAAATAAGTTAAGGTATTAAATAATCGGACAGATAAAATTCATATTAAGCATTAAATTATATTACCGATATTCGTTCATTTACTCGTGCTAATTAAAAAATAAAATGTTCTTTTTTCTTGAATAGCACCTACATCTTTGTTTGCGATATTTAAATTCATACTTAATGCTTACTTAAAAGTCAGGTTCTTTTTTAATTCCTCTCAAGTTGAACGAGTAAATTTACTCGTTATAGTTGTAACATAAAATGGCTTATTTCTCCAATACCGCCTGCATCGCTGTGAGTGATACAGATATTAATAATGTAGCGAATAATATGAACTAATTGGCTGTAATCGCGACTAGGCATTTCTTCGTAAGATCTATCAAAGAATCTATTAAACTATTTGCAAGGGACTTATTGATTTCCTGAAGAACGGTTCGATTGTTATAAATTAATGTTTTAAATTGTTGCTAATTATTGATTGGATTGTTATCAATTAATGGTTTAGAAGTTGTTAATTAACTGTTTGATTGTTATAAATTAATGACTTAAATGTTATAAATTAATAGTTTGAATGTTAGAAATTAGTGGCTTAGACGTATTAAATTAATAGCTTAAATGTTAGAAATTAATAGCTTGAGGGTTAAAAATTAATGGTCTAAACGTATGAACTGATGGCTTAAAAGATATAAATTAGTGGCTTAGATGTTTTAAATTAACAGCTTGAGGGTTAAAAATGAATGGTTGAAATGTATAAACTGATAGCTTAAATGATATAAATTAGTGGCTTAGATATTGTTAATTAACAGCTTGAGGGTTAAAAATTAATGGTCTAAACGTATGAACTGATAGCTTAAATATTATAAGTTAGTGGCTTAGATGTTGTAAATTAACAGCTTGAGGGTTAAAAATTACTGGTTTAAATGTATAAACTGATAGCTTAAATGTTATAAGTTAGTGGCTTAGATGTTGTATATTAATAGCTTAGATGTTATAAATTAATAGCTTGAGGGTTAAAAATTAATGGTTTAAATGTATAAACTGATAGCTTAAATGTTATAAGTTAGTGGCTTAGATGTTGTAAATTAACAGCTTGAGGGTTAAAAATTAATGGTTTAAATGTAGAAACTGATAGCTTAAATGTTATAAGTTAGTGGCTTAGATGTTGTATATTAATAGCTTAAATGTTATAAATTAATAGCTTAAATGTTATAATTTAGTGGTTTAGATGTTGTGTCTTAATAGCTTAAATGTTATAAATTAATAGCTTGAGGGTTAAAAATGAATGGTTTAAATGTATAAAGTGATAGCCTAAATGTTATAAGTTAGTGGCTTAGATGTTGTAAATTAACAGCTTGAGGGTTAAAAATTAATGGTTGAAATGTATAAACTGATAGCTTAAATGATATAAATTAGTGGCTTAGATGTTGTAAATTAACAGCTTGAGGGTTAAAAATTAATGGTCTAAACGTATGAACTGATAGCTTAAATATTATAAGTTAGTGGCTTAGATGTTGTAAATTAACAGCTTGAGGGTTAAAAATTACTGGTTTAAATGTATAAACTGATAGCTTAAATGTTATAAGTTAGTGGCTTAGATGTTGTATATTAATAGCTTAGATGTTATAAATTAATAGCTTGAGGGTTAAAAATTAATGGTTTAAATGTATAAACTGATAGCTTAAATGTTATAAGTTAGTGGCTTAGATGTTGTAAATTAACAGCTTGAGGGTTAAAAATTAATGGTTTATAGGTATAAAGTGATAGCTTAAATGTTATAAGTTAGTGGCTTAGATGTTGTAAAATAATAGCATGAGGGTTAAAAATTACTGGTTTAAATTTATAAACTGATAGCTTAAATGTTATAAGTTAGTGGCTTAGATGTTGTATATTAATAGCTTAAATGTTATAAATTAATAGCTTAAATGTTATAATTTAGTGGTTTAGATGTTGTGTCTTAATAGCTTAAATGTTATAAATTAATAGCTTGAGGGTTAAAAATGAATGGTTTAAATGTATAAAGTGATAGCCTAAATGTTATAAGTTAGTGGCTTAGATGTTGTAAATTAACAGCTTGAGGGTTAAAAATTAATGGTTTAAATGTATAAACTGATAGCTTAAATGTTATAAGTTAGTGGCTTAGATGTTGTAAAATAATAGAATGAGGGTTAAAAATTAATGGTTTAAATGTATAAACTGATAGCTTAAATGGTATAAGTTAGTGGCTTAGATGTTGTATATTAATAGCTTAAATGTTATAAATTAATAGCTTGAGGGTTAAAAATGAATGGTTGAAATGTATAAACTGATAGCTTAAATGATATAAATTAGTGGCTTAGATGTTGTAAATTAACAGCTTGAGGGTTAAAAATTAATGGTTTATAGGTATAAAGTGATAGCTTAAATGTTATAAGTTAGTGGCTTAGATGTTGTAAAATAATAGCATGAGGGTTAGAAATAATGGTTTAAATGTATAAACTGATAGCCTAAATGTTATAAGTTAGTGACTTAGATGTTGTAAATTAACAGCTTGAGGGTTAAAAATGAATGGTTGAAATGTATAAACTGATAGCTTAAATGATATAAATTAGTGGATTAGATGTTGTAAATTAACAGCTTGAGGGTTAAAAATTAATGGTTTATAGGTATAAAGTGATAGCTTAAATGTTATAAGTTAGTGGCTTAGATGTTGTATATTAACAGCTTGAGGGTTAAAAATTAATTAATGGTTTAAATGAATAAACTGATAGCTTAAATGTTATAAGTTAGTGGCTTAGATGCTGTAAAATAATAGCATGTGGGTTAAAAATTAATGGTTTAAAGGTATAAAGTGTAATATGGTTGCATTTGTTGGGGTTTGCTTTTATTTGTTTAACTTGCAGCCACTTTTCTATTTTTTGTGATGTGTTCTTGTAGTAATGTGACTGCTGTTTCTGGGTTAGTGTGCCTGACTAGTACAGCTGTATCGTCCGCGAATGTCAGTATTTTGCTATTGGTAGTTGTTGGTATGTTGGCCGTGTATAATGTGCATAGTATTAGTCCTAGGACGCTTCCTTGCGGAACCCCTGCCTTGATGTCTTTAAGTTCAGAGTATGTGTCCTTGATTTTTATTACGAAGGTTCTGCTGCTTAAGTAGGATTTTATTAATTGGAATATTTGCTCCGGGAATTGTTTTCCGATTGTTTGTAGCAGGCTTTCGTGGTTTATTTTGTCAAATGCTTTCTCGATTATTGGTTTTAGGCGGACGTATATTATTTTTTCTAGAATTTTTGAAAACACAGGAAGTAGCGATATTGGTCTGTAAGATGCTGCTTGGTGTGGGTCTTTGCCTGGTTTAGGTAGCATTATGGTCTGTGCTAGTTTCCATAGTTTAAGATAGTATTGGATTCTTAGTATTGCATTGTATATTATTGTCATTAGTCGTATCGCTTTTGGAGGAAGGTTTTTCAAGATTTTACCATTGATTAGGTCGATTCCAGGTGCTTTATTGTTTTTTGTTTTTTCGATTATGTTTCTAATTTCTTGTGCTGTTGTTTTAGGTATGGTATATTGCTTGTCAGTTGAGGTACTAGTGGTTGGCGCATCTTCGTCCGTATGACAATTGAAGTTGCTGTTGTTGATATTACGTGGTGTAAATGTGCTGCATAGGTGCTTGGGAAATTCTTCAGCTTGCTCTTCGTTGCTTCTTGCTCATGTGTTATCTGCTTTTCTGATTGCTGGGGCTAGTTTAATTGGCTTTTTATTTTTTTTTTTCGTGGCTTTCCATAGGGAGTAGTTGGAGTTCTCGTGTGTAGAGAGTGTCTCTATGAATTTTGTGAATTCGTTATTATTGTGCTCTTTTATTTTGTTTTTTTATTTCCTTTGCAAGTTTGTTTAGGTGTTTTTTGTTTTCTCGTGATCTATGTTTTTGCCATTTTGCTTTCGCTTTTCTTTTTTCTCTGATTTTTTCAAGGATGTCTGGCGGAATTATTGTTGTTTATCTTTTGGTTGCTTCAGGTATGGTGCTTCTTGCCCTGCTGCTTCTTGAATAGTTTCTGTAAATGTTGTTACTGCCTGTTCAATGTGTTCGGGTGCTTTTAATGGGATGTTGCAGTTGATCTTACTCTCGATTATTTCTTTAAATGATTTCCATTTGGTGGTTTTATTGCATAGTATATCGGGATTGTTATAAATTATTGGTTTGTTTCTGTATGTAATTATTATGGGTGTATGATCGGAACTAAGCTCTAGACTGGGTGCTATTTTTAGCTTATTTACGTTTAGTCCTTTTGTAACTGCAAAATCGAGTAGGTCAGGTATTTTGCTCAGGTCTGTCGGCCAGTATGTCGGTCTTCCTGTGGATAATATATCGAGGTTATTGTTTCTAATGTGTTTTTCCAGGGTTCTACCTCGAGGTGAAGTAATTCTTGATCCCCATAGTGTGTGCTTTGAGTTATAGTCTCCCGCTGAAATAAACTTGTCACCTAAATGTTGAAAGTACTGTTCCCACGTTTGTGTTGTAATTTTGTGTCGCGGCGGTACATATACTGCTGATAACTGGAAATGATTGGTGCTAGTTTGTACTGTAACGGTGGTTGCTTGGATATATTCCTTACTGACTTGGCTGTGTAAGTAGTGTTTTATGTCGTTTCTTATTATCACTGCGGTCCCTCCGTGTGCTTTTCCTGAGGGGTGTTTGGTATCATATATAGTGTAGTACGGTATTTTCATGTAGCTTTTTGTAGCGAAGTGTGTTTCTGAAACAAGTAGTATGTCGATATTGTTGTTGTACAGGAATGTTTTAGTTTTTAGGGCCCTATGATGTAGGCCGTTTGAGTTCCAGGCAGCTATTTTTAGCGTGTCCCTTTTTATTTTTTGCTTAACATGTTTGTAAGTAATTAGAGCATGACCGTGATCTGTTGTGTTTGTTACCTGAGAACTGCATTTTGCTCGCTTATCATTTTTGTTAGCATTTCGGTGTTATCGATGGATTGCTTAAGCAGTTTTACGTTTCTTGTTTGTCTTTGCTAGTTTCCAGTTTTCGTCCTGGTAATATCTTTCGTTATCGTGGTTTCGCTCCTCCTGTTTCCACTGCTATTCCGTTTCTTCTATAGCCATATCGTTTTGGTTGTTGTTGCTTTGTTGTTGTTGTTTTAGGCTTGGTGAGTCTACCGACCTGCTTATATAGTGCGTTTCACCTTTGGTTGTAATTTTTATTGTTGGTATCTGCTGCATTTTTAAACTTCACCTCTCTATCGCTATTAACTTTGTTTCTCTTCGAACACTTCACCGGAGCACACGATCGACTAGACACGCCCGTCCACCTCGGTTGCCCGAGCAGGAGTGCCATATTCGAAGTGACTTGAATTTCTAAAGTATCGTTGATCTCTCAATTGTTTCGAAATTATCATTCAGACGTTTATTATTATCTACGGTGCTATAGTAATTGCGTTTCGATTCCTATTCAGCAAGTAGTACTCGGATAGCAACGAATTTATCACATCGGCCATTTTTACGCTCGCTTAAGCTTTATGATCTCCCGACGTCCTTCCATTTTCAATTATACTCGACGCTAATCCTCCCATATGTTTGACGAACCGGCGCTGTCGAATTAGAAAGTTAGTTATCTAGCTGTGACTTTTTGACTTTTGTTTATAATGTATTACGTTACATAGTATTACGTTATATAGAATTACGTTGTATTGTAATGCGTCATATAGTATTACGTAATATACTATTACGTTAAAATATATTACGTTTTAAAGAATTGCGTTATATTATATTACGTTATAATGTATTATCTTGTAATGTACCATGTTGTAATGTATTACGTTACAACCTATTACGTTATATAGTATTACGTTGCAACGTATTACGCTATATTATATTACGTTACATAGTGTTACTTTATATAGTATTACGTTATGTAGTATTACGTTATATTATATTATGTTGTAATGTGTTACGTTACAACCTATTGCGTTATATAGTATTACAGTATAAATATATTGCGTTACTAATATTACACTGTAACGTATTACGTTATGTAGTATTACAGTATAACGTATAACGTTATATGGTAATACGTTATAACGTATAACGTTATGTAGCATTACGATATAACGTATAACGTTATATGGTAATACGTTATAACGTATAACGTTATGTAGCATAACGATATAACGTATAACGTTATGTAGCATTACGATATAACGTATAACGTTATGTAGCATTACGATATAACGTATAACGTTATATGGTAATACGTTATAACGTATAACGTTATGTAGCATTACGATATAACGTATAACGTTATATGGTAATACGTTATAACGTATAACGTTATGTAGCATAACGATATAACGTATAACGTTATGTAGCATTACGATGTAACGTATAACGTTATGTAGCATAACGATATAACGTATAACGTTATGTAGCATTACGATATAACGTATAACGTTATGTAGCATTACGATATAACGTATAACGTTATGTAGCATTACGATATAACGTGTAACGTTATGTAGCATAACGATATAACGTATAACGTTATGTAGCATTACGATATAACGTATAACGTAATGTAGCATTACGATATAACGTATAACGTTGTGTAGCATTACGATATAGCGTATAACGTTATGTAGCATTACGACATAACGTATAACGTTATATGGTAATACGTTATAACGTATAACGTTATGTAGCATAACGATATAACGTATAACGTTATGTAGCATTACGATATAACGTATAACGTTATGCAGCATTACGATATAACGTATAACGTTATATGGTAATACGTTATAACGTATAACGTTATGTAGCATTACGATATAATGTATAACGTTATATGGTAATACGTTATAACGTATAACGTTATATGGTAATACGTTATAACGTATAACGTTATGTAGCATAACGATATAACGTATAACGTTATGTAGCATTACGATATAACGTATAACGTTATGTAGCATTACGATATAACGTATAACGTTATATGGTAATACGTTATAACGTATAACGTTATGTAGCATTACGATATAACGTATATCGTTATGTAGCATTACGATATAACGTATAACGTTATGTCGCATTACGATATAACGTATAACGTTATATGGTAATACGTTATAACGTATAACGTTATGTAGTATAACGATATAACGTATAACGTTATGTAGCATTACGATATAACGTATAATGTTACGTAGCATTACGATATAACGTATAACGTTATGTAGCATTACGATATAACGTATAACGTTATATGGTAATACGTTATAACGTATAACGTTATGTAGCATTACGATATAACGTATAACGTTATATGGTAATACGTTATAACGTATAACGTTATGTGGCATAACGATATAACGTATAACGTTATGTAGCATTACGATATAACGTATAACGTTATATGGTAATACGTTATAACGTATAACGTTATGTAGCATTACGATATAACGTATAACGTTATATGGTAATACGTTATAACGTATAACGTTATGTAGCATAACGATATAACGTATAACGTTATGTAGCATTACGATATAACGTATAACGTTATGTAGCATTACGATATAACGTATAACGTTATATGGTAATACGTTATAACGTATAACGTTATGTAGCATTACGATATAACGTATAACGTTATATGGTAATACGTTATAACGTATAACGTTATGTAGCATAACGATATAACGTATAACGTTATGTAGCATTACGATGTAACGTATAACGTTATGTAGCATAACGATATAACGTATAACGTTATGTAGCATTACGATATAACGTATAACGTTATGTAGCATTACGATATAACGTATAACGTTATGTAGCATTACGATATAACGTGTAACGTTATGTAGCATTACGATATAACGTATAACGTTATATAGTATTACGTTATAACGTATAACGTTATGTAGCATAACGATTTAACGTATAACGTTATGTAGCATTACGATATAACGTATAACGTTATATGGTAATACGTTATAACGTATAACGTTATGTAGCATTACGATATAACGTATAACGTTATATGGTAATACGTTATAACGTATAACGTTATGTAGCATTACGATATAACGTATAACGTTATGTAGCATTACGATATAACGTATAACGTTGTGTAGCATTACGATATAGCGTATAACGTTATGTAGCATTACGACATAACGTATAACGTTATATGGTAATACGTTATAACGTATAAGGTTATGTAGCATTACGATATAACGTATAACGTTATATGGTAATACGTTATAACGTATAACGTTATGTAGCATAACGATATAACGTATAACGTTATGTAGCATTACGATATAACGTATAACGTTATGTAGCATTACGATATAACGTATAACGTTATATGGTAATACGTTATAACGTATAACGTTATGTAGCATTACGATATAACGTATAACGTTATATGGTAATACGTTATAACGTATAACGTTATATGGTAATACGTTATAACGTATAAAGTTATGTAGCATAACGATATAACGTATAACGTTATGTAGCATTACGATATAACGTATAACGTTATGTAGCATTACGATATAACGTATAACGTTATATGGTAATACGTTATAACGTATAACGTTATGTAGCATTACGATATAACGTATATCGTTATGTAGCATTACGATATAACGTATAACGTTATGTCGCATTACGATATAGCGTATAACGTTATGTAGCATTACGATATAACGTGTAACGTTATGTAGCATTACGATATAACGTGTAACGTTATGTAGCATTACGATATAACGTATAACATTATGTAGCATAACGATATAACGTACAACGTTATATGCTAATACGTTATATCGTATAACGTTATGTAGCATTACGATATAACGTATAACGTTATATGGTAATACGTTATAACGTATAACGTTATGTAGCATTACGATATAACGTATAACGTTATATGGTAATACGTTATAACGTATAACGTTATGTAGCATTACGATATAACGTATAACGTTATTGGGTAATACGTTATAACGTATAACGTTATGTAGCATAACGATATAACGTATAACGTTATGTAGCATTACGATATAACGTATAACGTTATATGGTAATACGTTATAACGTATAACGTTATGTAGCATTACGATATAACCTATAACGTTATGTAGCTTTAAGATATAACGTATAACGTTATGTAGCATAACGATATAACGTATAACGTTATGTAGCATTACGATATAACGTATAACGTTATGTAGCATTACGATATAACGTATAACGTTATATGTTAATACGTTATAACGTATAACGTTATGTAGCATAACGATATAACGTTTAACGTTATGTAGCATTACGATATAACGTATAACGTTATGTAGCATTACGATATAACGTATAACGTTATATGGTAATACGTTATAACGTATAACGTTATGTAGCATAACGATATAACGTATAACGTTATGTAGCATTACGATATAACGTATAACGTTATGTAGCATTACGATATAACGTATAACGTTATGTAGCATTACGATATAACGTATAACGTTATGTAGCATTACGATATAGCGTATAACGTTATGTAGCATTACGATATAACGTATAACGTTATGCAGCATTACAATATAACGTATAACGTTATGTAGCATTACGATATAACGTATAACGTTATATGGTAATACGATATGGCGTATAACGTTATATGGTAATACGTTATAACGTATAACGTTATGTAGCATTACGATATAACGTATAACGTTATATAGTATTACGTTATAACGTATAACGTTATGTAGCATTACGATATAACGTATAACGGTATGTAGCATAACGATATAACGTATAACGTTATGTAGCATTACGATATAACGTATAACGTTATGTAGCATTACGATATAACGTACAAAGTTATGTAGCATTACGATATAACGTATAACGTTATGTAGCATTACGATATAACGTATAACGTTATGTAGCATTACGATATAGCGTATAACGTTATGTAGCATTACGATATAACGTATAACGTTATGTAGCATTACGATATAACGTATAACGTTATGTAGCATTACGATATAACGTATAACGTTATATAGTATTACGTTATAACGTATAATGTTATGTATCATTACGATATAACGTATAACGTTATGTAGCATTACGATATAACGTATAACGTTATGTAGCATTACGATATAACGTATAACGTTATGTAGCATTACGATATAACGTATAACGTTATGTAGCATTACGATATAACGTATAACGTTATGTAGCATTACGACATAACGTATAACGTTATGTAGCATTACTATATAACGTTTAACGTTATGTAGCATTACGATATAACGTATAACGTTATGTAGCATTACGATATAACGTATAACGTATTGTAGCATTACGATATCGCGTATAACGTTATGTAGCATTACGATATAACGTATAACGTTATGTAGCATTACTATATAACGTATAACGTTATGTAGCATTACGATATAACGTATAACTTTATGTAGCATTACGTTATAACGTATAACGTTATGTAGCATTACTATATAACGTATAACGTAATGTAGCATTACGATATAACGTAAAACGTAATGTAGCATTACGATATAACGTATAACGTTATATAGTATTACGTTATAACGTATAACGTTATGTAGCATAACGATATAACGTATAACGTTATGTAGCATTACGATATAACGTATAACGTTATGTAGGATTACGATATAACGTATAACGTTATGTAGCATTACGATATAACGTATAACGTTATGTAGCATAACGATATAACGTATGCCGTTATGTAGCATTACGATATAACGTATAACGTTATGTAGCATAACGATATAACGTATAACGTTATGTAGCATTACGATATAACGTATAACGTTATGTAGCATTACGATATATCGTATAACGTTATGTAGCATTACGATATATCGTATAACGTTATGTAGCATTACTATATAACGTATAACGCTATGTAGCATTACGATATAACGTATAACGTTATGTAGCATTACGATATAACGTATAACGTTATGTAGCATTACGATATAACGTATAACGTTATGTAGCATTGTGATATAACGTATAACATTATGTAGTATTACGTTATAACGTATAATGTTATGTAGTATTACGTTATAACGTAAAACGTGACGTAGTATTACGTTATAACGCATTTCTGCTGCAATTGGAGTTACGATGCCATTTCGGAGCGCGTTACACTCCACATTTGATTCTTTATACAGGACACGTCGTTCGGTTTGCCCAACGTTAACACTCTTCCCTGTCATTTGCAATGCAATTATATTATTTAAATTTTCATGGCCAGATAAATCTAATTGAACGTATCTCCGCGGCTATTGGGGTTATCTAGGCAATTCTATACGCGTTATACTCCACATTTGAATCTTTATACAGGACACATCGCTCGGTTTGACCTACGTTAACCCTATTCCCTGTCAAATCCAATCCAATTATAGTTTTTAATTTTTCAAGGCCAAATAAATCTAATTGAACGTATCTCCGCGGCTATTGGGGTTATCTAGGCAATTCGATACGCGTTATACTCCACATTTGAATCTTTATACAGGGCACATCGCTCGGTTTGCCCTATGTTAACTGTCTTCCCTGTCAAATCCAATGCAATTATAGTTTTTAAATTTTCAAGGCCAAATAAATCTAATTGAACGTATCCCCGCTGCTGTTGGGGTTATCTAGACAATTCGATACGCGTCATACTCAACATTTGATTCCTTATACAGGACACATCGTTCGGTTTGCCCTACGTTAACTCTCTTCCCCGTCAAATCCAATCCAATTATAGTTTTTAAATTTTCAAGGCCAAGTAAATCTAATTGAACGTATCTCCGCTGCTATTGGGGTTACGAAGACTATTCGGAGCACGTTATACTCCACATTTGATTCTTTATACAGGGCACATCGTTCAGTTTGCCCTATGTTAACTCTCTTCCCTGTCAAATGCAATGTAATTATAGTGTTTAAATTTTCAAGGCCAAATAAATCTAATTGATCGTATCTCCGCTGCTATTGGGGTTACGAAGACAATTAGTAGCACGTTATACTCCACATTTGATTCTTTATACAGGGCACATCGTTCGGTTTGCCATATGTTAACTCTCTTCCCTGTAAAATACAATGCAATTATAGTTTTTAAATTTTCAAGGCCAAATCAATCTAATTGAACGTATCTCCGCTGCTATTGGGGTTACGAAGACTATTCGGAGCACGTTATACTCCACATTTGATTCTTTGTACAGGACACATCGTTCGGTTTGCCCTATGTTAACTCTCTTCTCTGTCAAATCCAATGCAATTATAGTTTTTAAATTTTCAAGGCCAAATAAATCTAATTGAACGTATCCCCGCTGCTGTTGGGGTTATCTAGGCAATTCGATACGCGTCATACTCAACATTTGATTCCTTATACAGGACACATCGTTCGGTTTGCCCTACGTTAACTCTCTTCCCCGTCAAATCCAATCCAATTATAGTTTTTAAATTTTCAAGGCCAAGTAAATCTAATTGAACGTATCTCCGCTGCTATTGGGGTTACGAAGACTATTCGGAGCACGTTATACTCCACATTTGATTCTTTATACAGGACACATCGTTCGGTTTGCCCTATGTTAACTCTCTTCCCTGTCAAATCCAATGCAATTATAGTTTTTAAATTTTCAAGGCCAAACCAATCTAATTGAACGTATCTCCGCTGCCATTGGGGTTATCTAGGCAATTCGATACGCGTTATACTCCACATTTGATTCTTTATACAGGGCACATCGTTCGGTTTGCCCTATGTTAACTGTCTTCCCTGTATTGTATATATACATATATATATATATATATATATATATATATACTTACAATTATTGATATATATATATATATATATGTTGGGTTAGCGTTATGATTAGAGTTGGGGTTAAGGGCGTGAAACGAATCTTCGTGGTGATTAGACATTGTCGTTATGCAATAGAGGAGATATTGACTAGAGCAAATATGATTGTTACAGATATCGACAAGTAACCGTGTTAATTAGATACTCCAGACGCTAATGACAATGATTCTAGGTTCGATAACGAATCCGCGGTCAACGGGATAACAGATGTATGTATGTTGCCCACTCGCATGTGCGTGCTCGAGCAATGTACGTTCGTTTCGAGCCCACTCGCGATCGCGACCGCGAAATTCGAAAAATCGATAGGCAAAACCAGAGACGAGAGCATGCTCTACTCGTGCCGGTTTCACCGTCGATTTTTCAAATAGATTTCCAGAAACAGGTTGATCACGCGAAAACGCGCCTACCCGACCAGAGACTGTGCCAACCTGCCCGGCCCTACCTACTTTACTATTAACAGGCATACCAGAAGGTATACTACCTATCCTACCTAACGCTATATTTAAAAATGGCAAAACAGGCACACCAACACACTCACTCCACGGTTCTCAGACAAACGCTCGGGCGCAAAGGTCCTACACTAGGCATCCCGGGACGCCTCCGACACCCGAGCTTAACACACAACATGCACACTCTAAGGTACGTACCGTTTTCCTGAAATCGACTGACGAAGGCTAGTGACCATTGCGTAAAACGTGATAAAACACGTCTCAAGAAATTATATTTTTTAAATAAATATAAGTAAACTTGGAATTATAATTGCAATTGATAGCAATATTAAGAGTATGAGTACACTTAATCATGTGGATGATATTATGAAAAATTCTAATTGTATCGAGACATAAATTGAATCGATATATGTCTCGACATTTTTAATATTTGAAGTTGTAACGAATGAGAGAAAGCGACGTAATACCACGGCCTAACAACACACACACATAACGTGGAAAATACGTCGTGCACGACACACTAACGCATCGTCAGTCGCTGAGAAATTATTACATTGTTTAATTCTAGATCATCGTGCCCAATGTCCTTCTCCCATTCAAGTAGCACCTGGGCACGTGAATGAGATCCTGACAATGGGCACGGAAAGGGTTAAACCTGAAAATCCTGATCTAAAAAGATGATTGAATTTGTGTAATTTTTATTTAACGGACTGACGTTCTTTGATTTTATATTTTATTACTTCCTTTCTGAATAACTCTACTTTATTCATTTAATAATAAAGTAATTCTATTTTATTAATTTAATAAATCAGAACAAAATTTTAATATTGTAAAAAAGGTAGCGTTAATTGAAAAAGACTCAATGAAATGGAATAATTGACTGTAAATATATTACTGAGAAAGAAATAATTTCAGGCGATTTCTTTATCAAAGCATATACTCGAGAGTGCAGAGGCAATGTTCAAAATTATTGCTTTGATTCAAAAATTTGCCTGTCGCGGAGTGTCTTCTTGCACGTAAAATTGCACACATTCGTGTACGGGAAAAAATGAATTTTGACTCATATTTGAAATTCTAGCCGAAGTGAAATAAACGAATGTGACTTAATATTGTCACGATCAATTCATTGCTTAAGATCAAATATATTTGTATCATACAGGTATATTCGTGTAGATATTTGCCATTTGCAAATATTCATACGGAATATTAACATGCATATTTATAAATAACACGAATAAGTGTATGTGTTTAACCTAACTATTAAAAAACTAATTATTATAATCGCGCTGTGCAAGAAGACCTATCCTAAACTAATAAATTTAAAAAAAGAATGTTACTACTCACGGGTATAAAAAATACCCGCGGTCACTATGCTCGCAAAAAATTCTAGGTAATACAACCAGTCACCCGTGCCGATTCGGACCTTTCATCCTACGACATGATTGGGTGACCGGAGGAACAGAAATGCATGCGACTCACCGTTCGATGCGGAGAAACAGAGGACGTACCATGGATGTTGAGCCACCCCAGCGAATATCGTCAGGAACCGTGTAAGGTCCGGTGGTGGAAATGGAGGTTGCGAAAAATCTGTTACAGAACGAAACACGATGAGTGATTGCTGATTATTTGAAAAGTTGGAGATAATGAAAAATGAAGGTTTATTAACTTTAGTAACTTTAGTAATAATAAAGATTGAAATTTTAATAAACTTTGATAAGTATAAAAACTAAAACTCTAATATGAAAGTTTAGAATCTAAAAATTAGGAATCTAATGATTTCTGAAATATGTTAGTCATGTCTCATAATTCGGTATTAAACTTTAACAGTTATTTTACTTTATTGAAAGAATAATCTCAGAAAATGCTAACCTTCCAAATTTTCAATCAAATTGTATTTCTTAATTGATAGTGGTCAAAGAAAAATATACGAAATAGACAAAATTGAAGTACGATATGGAAAAATACTTACATTCTTGGCTTTTGAGCCACTGTTAGAACATCCCTGATGAAGATGAAGAAGTTGAAGCAGTGGTATGTCTATAACAAAACATAAGATATCATTAATATCGTTAATACATAATGAAAGACATGGAACTTTAACAATAATAAAGACTAAACTTTAATAAGTATGTAAATTGAAACTCTAATATAAAACTTTGAGAATTAAACATTCAGTTATTTTTGATACGTATCAGACAGTTTTATTGTACTTTAATGTTAAGACTTTAAGACTTTATTTCGATTAAAAAGAACATTTACAACTTTCTAAATTATCAATAATTTTTATTTTATAATTAACAATGTTTCAAATAAAATATAATAAATAGAAAAAATTGAAATACAATATATAAAACTACTTACTTTCTTGAGCTCCTGGAGAGGCTTTATCCTCTTGAGGGAGGCACTGACTCTAATACCGAAAACGAATATTCAAAAAAATAAATATAAAAAAAAAAAATAAAAGACTACGTTACCGCGACCGCTTAAATTATGATCGGCGAACAAGGATTCTAATATCGCGTACAAATTTGATTGATAAAATTTTATTACTTTCGCGTGTGATTATTCGATCGAATTTAATCAAAACTATCGTGATTTTAAAATATTGAAAAGAAACTA
This sequence comes from Bombus lapidarius, assembly GCA_936014575.1. NCBI lineage: Eukaryota > Metazoa > Arthropoda > Insecta > Hymenoptera > Apidae > Bombus > Bombus lapidarius. The sequence goes on from CAKXZU010000132.1 coordinate 228,366, forward strand.
TCGCGTAGCAAACACTGACTCTACAACCGCATTGCGCGCGGTCACAAATATTCCCTGAAAATAAAGCAGTTTAGAGGCGGGGGTGGGGATGGAAAAGAAGCGAAACGTCGTTTCGACAATTTTCTTCTTTTCCCAATCGAACGTTTATTTAGAAAATACTGCTATTTCTTTACACTTAAAAATTATCATTAAGAAATTGGATCAAGTATGAAAATATAAGTTGAAAATTGTGAGATATTTCTCGATAGCGAACAAATACTTACGAATGCCGTGAATGCAATGCAATCGTTTGCAAAAATTATACTATTCGCAATTAGAATATATACTGTGAATATTCGTTATTAGAAAACGAAATATACATTTCACTAATACACTATAGTCGCGTGTTATAAATATTGGAAAATATTTGCAAGAATTCAAAAGTTCGCCACTAAATATACTTAAAGAACACTTGACAAACGCACGCGAAACCTTGTTTCGAGGTATTTGAATCTAACTGTACTAAGTTGCAAGTTTATGACGTTAACTGTAGCAAATTCACATAATACAACAAAAGAAATTGAATTCCATAAGTGAATTATTGAGATATAACTCAATTTGAAACAATAAGATAATTCGTTAAAAATTCGATTGAAATAAGAGAATGATCTCATATATCGGAAATAGAACAATAATTTATTTAATCGTACCTATTGACACTGCATATACAATTTCGTGTCTTCCAAAAGGGACATTCGAGGCATTGTACTAAACTGTTTAACACTCTATTTTCGCGACTCTAAACTTTTGAATATATCGAAAAGTTATAAACACCAACATGACCGTAATAATCTTCCCTTAAAAATGGGAAAATAAGAAGCCCGAACAAACAGACAATGAAAGAAAAATCTTTCGAAAGAATCAATGGACTCACGCGACGCACTCCCGTGCACAAAATAACCGCAAGATTCAGAGGAAAAGAAGAATCAATTTTTACATTTCGTTCCAAGTCAGATAAATATCATTGTACAGAATGGGCTCAGAATGGATTTGAGAGCCAAGACTTATCCAACGGTGTCCAACGGTGTCCAACGGTGTCCAACGGTGTCCAACGGCGTCCAACGGTGAACAACGGTGTCCCACGATGTCCCACGGTGCCCCCGCGGGGGGGTGCTAGTCCAGTCTAGATCATCCAAAATTCTTTTGGCGGCTTTTGGAGACCCAAACTGGACTGGTGCGTAGTTCTTAGCTTGGTATCGCTTTCCAAAGATTAATCAACTGATTAATTTTTGGAAAACGATGCCAATTACCGGGTCTCACCACGAGGAGGTGACTACGCAAGAGACCCGCCCATGAGTTATTTAACATTATGCATCGGTCTCGACATTCAACCTATTGGCAAGAATGTCGAGTTCTGACTCTACTTGATCATGGGCCTGCGTAAAGAGATAGCTATTTCGTAGCCTAACCGCGAAACATCTATCTCCTACGCAGCAGTTACACGATTCTTTACAAACGTAAAACAAAGCTTACACGACGCAATATCTATCTCCCACACAACGCAACATGTATCTCACACACAACGATTACATCGATCAGTACAAACATCGTACAATAATTCGCAACCCTATCGGCAACATTCCGTATCAAAGACACATTTGTCTAACTTGGAACGAAAGAAAAAGAATGAGACTACTATGGAAAAGGAGCCCCAACAATCAGCCGATGAAAGAAACACCGGGGCGCGCCCGGAACGAACGAAATCACGATCTCTCGAAGGAACTAACAAACCTACGTGACGTACCCCCGTGCACCAGATAACCCTAAGGTTCAGCGGAAAGCCCAAGCATTGACCTTCCCTCGATTCCTGTCATGTCGCTTGCAACTTATCACGGTCGATGGCACCTGCCGATGATACCAGAGATCCAGCAAATGGGCCCGCAATTTAACACACTCCAACTGAACAAGTGACAGCCCGGGGAGGGACCGCTGATCAGGATTACCAAGGCAAGGCCCCAACTGAACAGTGGGGTCCACCCCCGCGGGTTTTGCCACTTGAACAGGATTACGGAGGACGTTAAATGCAGGTCCCTGCCCAAGTACCGAAGTACCAATCGGACAGGATTGCAGATCTACGACTCAGGTATCACCAGCAATGACATCTCCCGCGATTCGCGGCAAACGACGAGCAGTTGTCGAGTAGTCACCAAGACAGAGGTGTCCTTGGGGCGACTTACGAATCCAAAGAGTTATCCAGTGCACGTTGACCCGCACGTACCCGGAATACGCGCGAGCGAGTACGCCACGCGGCAGTTTGAAAGAACTGAGCGATCGTGAACCGATAAATCGCGGGAACAATTTTTCCAATGTGGTAAGCGAGGGGATCAACGGAGACGAGATTTCTATTATTCGTTCCAAGATGGATAAGTATCTTTGTACAGAATGAGCTCACAATGCACTTAACATAGGTATCTATCTTACGATTAATTAAGGCTAAAACGCACGCATCTCACGATGTCCCGCGATGTCCCACGATGTCCCACGGTGCCCCCGCGGGGGGGTATTAGTCCAATCTGGATCACCAAAATTATTTTGGATGATCAAGACCAGACTATATTCAAGTAGTTTTTAGCTTGATATCGTTTTTCAAATAATAATACTAATATTAAAAATAGTACTTAGTGTATTATTATTTAGAAAACGATACCAATTACCGGGACCCACCACGAGGAGGTAACTACGCTCGGGTCCCATTTACATAAAGAGTTTTTAAGCATTGGAAGCAGAGATGTAAAATTATTTTATAACAAAGATGTAGCGTGTATTGAAATTTATTAATTAGAATAGCTGTAGTACGTGGATTCGCATAATCATACTTGAATATTGAACTTATCTTCGAAGAAACGAAATCATGCAAGGTAGCAATTGTAGCGCGTATGGACGAATGATGAGATGTCGTTGCCTTCCATTAAATTACACTTGCTTCCTTGATTCCATGATTACGGTGTTGTTTCCTTGGTTTTATGCAGACATGGAAAATTACATCCCATCCAGACACTCAATAGGTACACTCTGCGTTACCACTGGTTTTATACGAAATAGTGAAATGAGAAATTAAATACTGTATTCAAAATTTAAAAATAATACTATATAAAAATAAAATAGCACTTCAGGGACTTGAAAGATTTCGTTAATATTAAATAAACTAAAATAAATCATTAATTTACTCACTACGAATCGATGGTATTGATTTAAATCAATGAATGTAGAATTGCTTCCGATTAATGGTGCAACTGTTATGAATTAAGAGCAAAATTACATTGAATTAATGGGAAGATATAGTTATAAATTACAGGTATAATTGTTAAGAATTAATGCAGTAACTGTTTTAGATTAATGGCTTAAATCTATAAAATAATAGTTTAAATGATATAAATTAATAGCTTAAATGTTATAAATTAATGGCTTAAATGTATAAAATAATCATTTAAATATTGTAAATTAATAGCTTAAGTGTTATAAATTAATAGCATGAATGTTATAAATTAATATCTTGAATGTTATATATTAATAGCTTAAATGTTATAAATTAGTAGCCTAGATGCTGTAAATTAATAGCTTAAATGTTATAAATTAATAGCTTGAGGCTTAAAAATTAATGGCTTAAATGTATAAACTGATAGCTTAAATGTTATAAGTTAGTGGCTTAGATGTTGTAAATTAACAGCTTGAGGGTTAAAAAGTAATGGTTTAAATGTATAAACTGATAGCTTAAATGTTATAAGTTAGTGGCTTAGATGATGTATATTAATTGCTTAAATGTTATAAATTAATAGCTTAAATGTTATAAATTAATGACTTGAATGTTATAAATTAATAACTTAAACGTTAGGAATTAACAGTTTAAATGTTAGAAATTAATTGTATAACTGTTATTAATTAATGGCTTAAATGTTGTTTACTAACGGTTTGATTGTTATAAATTAATGACTTAAATGTTATAAATTAATAGTTTGAATGTTAGAAGTTAATGGTTTAAATGTATAAAGCAATAGTTTAAATGTCGTAAATAAATAACTTGGACGTTATAAATTTATAGCTTAAATGTTATAAATTAACAGTTTAAGTGTCAGAAATTAATGGTTTAAAAGTATAAATTAATAGCTTAAATGTTATAAATTAATAGTTTGAATGTTAGAAATTAATTGCTTAAATGTTATAAATTAATGGCTTAAATGTTATAAATTAATAACTTAAACGTTAGGAATTAACAGTTTAAATGTGAGAAACTAATGGCTTAGACGTTATAAATTACTAGTTTCAATGTTATTATTTGTTTTTTTTTTCACTTACCTTATATTTAATATCCTTTTCGATGTTCACTCTCCGAGAGTTCGGGCACGAAAAAGCTCGCGCGCGATTTGCATGTTCCTTATATAACTTGACAAGGTGTGGGGATGTTAATCAAACGGTAGCGATTTGTTGACATAGCAGGAGGCGGTTTTTCCATTATAACAAAATCAAATTGAACAATTTCTTAATTTTTATGGTAAATTGTGGTCTTTAACTATTTAATACTGTAATCCTTTTTTATCATTTTAATAGTTTTTACAAACTGAGACTAAATTCACACTTTGTGGACACTAGCTATCTACTATCAATTAGTTTGAACAAAAAGAGAAAAAAAGTCTAACGGCAGTCGATGACGTTACTGTGAAATAAGTTAAGGTATTAAATAATCGGACAGATAAAATTCATATTAAGCATTAAATTATATTACCGATATTCGTTCATTTACTCGTGCTAATTAAAAAATAAAATGTTCTTTTTTCTTGAATAGCACCTACATCTTTGTTTGCGATATTTAAATTCATACTTAATGCTTACTTAAAAGTCAGGTTCTTTTTTAATTCCTCTCAAGTTGAACGAGTAAATTTACTCGTTATAGTTGTAACATAAAATGGCTTATTTCTCCAATACCGCCTGCATCGCTGTGAGTGATACAGATATTAATAATGTAGCGAATAATATGAACTAATTGGCTGTAATCGCGACTAGGCATTTCTTCGTAAGATCTATCAAAGAATCTATTAAACTATTTGCAAGGGACTTATTGATTTCCTGAAGAACGGTTCGATTGTTATAAATTAATGTTTTAAATTGTTGCTAATTATTGATTGGATTGTTATCAATTAATGGTTTAGAAGTTGTTAATTAACTGTTTGATTGTTATAAATTAATGACTTAAATGTTATAAATTAATAGTTTGAATGTTAGAAATTAGTGGCTTAGACGTATTAAATTAATAGCTTAAATGTTAGAAATTAATAGCTTGAGGGTTAAAAATTAATGGTCTAAACGTATGAACTGATGGCTTAAAAGATATAAATTAGTGGCTTAGATGTTTTAAATTAACAGCTTGAGGGTTAAAAATGAATGGTTGAAATGTATAAACTGATAGCTTAAATGATATAAATTAGTGGCTTAGATATTGTTAATTAACAGCTTGAGGGTTAAAAATTAATGGTCTAAACGTATGAACTGATAGCTTAAATATTATAAGTTAGTGGCTTAGATGTTGTAAATTAACAGCTTGAGGGTTAAAAATTACTGGTTTAAATGTATAAACTGATAGCTTAAATGTTATAAGTTAGTGGCTTAGATGTTGTATATTAATAGCTTAGATGTTATAAATTAATAGCTTGAGGGTTAAAAATTAATGGTTTAAATGTATAAACTGATAGCTTAAATGTTATAAGTTAGTGGCTTAGATGTTGTAAATTAACAGCTTGAGGGTTAAAAATTAATGGTTTAAATGTAGAAACTGATAGCTTAAATGTTATAAGTTAGTGGCTTAGATGTTGTATATTAATAGCTTAAATGTTATAAATTAATAGCTTAAATGTTATAATTTAGTGGTTTAGATGTTGTGTCTTAATAGCTTAAATGTTATAAATTAATAGCTTGAGGGTTAAAAATGAATGGTTTAAATGTATAAAGTGATAGCCTAAATGTTATAAGTTAGTGGCTTAGATGTTGTAAATTAACAGCTTGAGGGTTAAAAATTAATGGTTGAAATGTATAAACTGATAGCTTAAATGATATAAATTAGTGGCTTAGATGTTGTAAATTAACAGCTTGAGGGTTAAAAATTAATGGTCTAAACGTATGAACTGATAGCTTAAATATTATAAGTTAGTGGCTTAGATGTTGTAAATTAACAGCTTGAGGGTTAAAAATTACTGGTTTAAATGTATAAACTGATAGCTTAAATGTTATAAGTTAGTGGCTTAGATGTTGTATATTAATAGCTTAGATGTTATAAATTAATAGCTTGAGGGTTAAAAATTAATGGTTTAAATGTATAAACTGATAGCTTAAATGTTATAAGTTAGTGGCTTAGATGTTGTAAATTAACAGCTTGAGGGTTAAAAATTAATGGTTTAAATGTAGAAACTGATAGCTTAAATGTTATACGTTAGTGGCTTAGATGTTGTATATTAATAGCTTAAATGTTATAAATTAATAGCTTAAATGTTATAATTTAGTGGTTTAGATGTTGTGTCTTAATAGCTTAAATGTTATAAATTAATAGCTTGAGGGTTAAAAATGAATGGTTTAAATGTATAAAGTGATAGCCTAAATGTTATAAGTTAGTGGCTTAGATGTTGTAAATTAACAGCTTGAGGGTTAAAAATTAATGGTTGAAATGTATAAACTGATAGCTTAAATGATATAAATTAGTGGCTTAGATGTTGTAAATTAACAGCTTGAGGGTTAAAAATTAATGGTCTAAACGTATGAACTGATAGCTTAAATATTATAAGTTAGTGGCTTAGATGTTGTAAATTAACAGCTTGAGAGTTAAAAATTACTGGTTTAAATGTATAAACTGATAGCTTAAATGTTATAAGTTAGTGGCTTAGATGTTGTATATTAATAGCTTAGATGTTATAAATTAATAGCTTGAGGGTTAAAAATTAATGGTTTAAATGTATAAACTGATAGCTTAAATGTTATAAGTTAGTGGCTTAGATGTTGTAAATTAACAGCTTGAGGGTTAAAAATTAATGGTTTATAGGTATAAAGTGATAGCTTAAATGTTATAAGTTAGTGGCTTAGATGTTGTAAAATAATAGCATGAGGGTTAAAAATTACTGGTTTAAATGTATAAACTGATAGCTTAAATGTTATAAGTTAGTGGCTTAGATGTTGTATATTAATAGCTTAAATGTTATAAATTAATAGCTTAAATGTTATAATTTAGTGGTTTAGATGTTGTGTCTTAATAGCTTAAATGTTATAAATTAATAGCTTGTGGGTTAAAAATGAATGGTTTAAATGTATAAAGTGATAGCCTAAATGTTATAAGTTAGTGGCTTAGATGTTGTAAATTAACAGCTTGAGGGTTAAAAATTAATGGTTTAAATGTATAAACTGATAGCTTAAATGTTATAAGTTAGTGGCTTAGATGTTGTAAAATAATAGAATGAGGGTTAAAAATTAATGGTTTAAATGTATAAACTGATAGCTTAAATGGTATAAGTTAGTGGCTTAGATGTTGTATATTAATAGCTTAAATGTTATAAATTAATAGCTTGAGGGTTAAAAATGAATGGTTGAAATGTATAAACTGATAGCTTAAATGATATAAATTAGTGGCTTAGATGTTGTAAATTAACAGCTTGAGGGTTAAAAATTAATGGTTTATAGGTATAAAGTGATAGCTTAAATGTTATAAGTTAGTGGCTTAGATGTTGTAAAATAATAGCATGAGGGTTAGAAATAATGGTTTAAATGTATAAACTGATAGCCTAAATGTTATAAGTTAGTGACTTAGATGTTGTAAATTAACAGCTTGAGGGTTAAAAATGAATGGTTGAAATGTATAAACTGATAGCTTAAATGATATAAATTAGTGGATTAGATGTTGTAAATTAACAGCTTGAGGGTTAAAAATTAATGGTTTATAGGTATAAAGTGATAGCTTAAATGTTATAAGTTAGTGGCTTAGATGTTGTATATTAACAGCTTGAGGGTTAAAAATTAATTAATGGTTTAAATGAATAAACTGATAGCTTAAATGTTATAAGTTAGTGGCTTAGATGCTGTAAAATAATAGCATGTGGGTTAAAAATTAATGGTTTAAAGGTATAAAGTGTAATATGGTTGCATTTGTTGGGGTTTGCTTTTATTTGTTTAACTTGCAGCCACTTTTCTATTTTTTGTGATGTGTTCTTGTAGTAATGTGACTGCTGTTTCTGGGTTAGTGTGCCTGACTAGTACAGCTGTATCGTCCGCGAATGTCAGTATTTTGCTATTGGTAGTTGTTGGTATGTTGGCCGTGTATAATGTGCATAGTATTAGTCCTAGGACGCTTCCTTGCGGAACCCCTGCCTTGATGTCTTTAAGTTCAGAGTATGTGTCCTTGATTTTTATTACGAAGGTTCTGCTGCTTAAGTAGGATTTTATTAATTGGAATATTTGCTCCGGGAATTGTTTTCCGATTGTTTGTAGCAGGCTTTCGTGGTTTATTTTGTCAAATGCTTTCTCGATTATTGGTTTTAGGCGGACGTATATTATTTTTTCTAGAATTTTTGAAAACACAGGAAGTAGCGATATTGGTCTGTAAGATGCTGCTTGGTGTGGGTCTTTGCCTGGTTTAGGTAGCATTATGGTCTGTGCTAGTTTCCATAGTTTAAGATAGTATTGGATTCTTAGTATTGCATTGTATATTATTGTCATTAGTCGTATCGCTTTTGGAGGAAGGTTTTTCAAGATTTTACCATTGATTAGGTCGATTCCAGGTGCTTTATTGTTTTTTGTTTTTTCGATTATGTTTCTAATTTCTTGTGCTGTTGTTTTAGGTATGGTATATTGCTTGTCAGTTGAGGTACTAGTGGTTGGCGCATCTTCGTCCGTATGACAATTGAAGTTGCTGTTGTTGATATTACGTGGTGTAAATGTGCTGCATAGGTGCTTGGGAAATTCTTCAGCTTGCTCTTCGTTGCTTCTTGCTCATGTGTTATCTGCTTTTCTGATTGCTGGGGCTAGTTTAATTGGCTTTTTATTTTTTTTTTTTCGTGGCTTTCCATAGGGAGTAGTTGGAGTTCTCGTGTGTAGAGAGTGTCTCTATGAATTTTGTGAATTCGTTATTATTGTGCTCTTTTATTTTGTTTTTTTATTTCCTTTGCAAGTTTGTTTAGGTGTTTTTTGTTTTCTCGTGATCTATGTTTTTGCCATTTTGCTTTCGCTTTTCTTTTTTCTCTGATTTTTTCAAGGATGTCTGGCGGAATTATTGTTGTTTATCTTTTGGTTGCTTCAGGTATGGTGCTTCTTGCCCTGCTGCTTCTTGAATAGTTTCTGTAAATGTTGTTACTGCCTGTTCAATGTGTTCGGGTGCTTTTAATGGGATGTTGCAGTTGATCTTACTCTCGATTATTTCTTTAAATGATTTCCATTTGGTGGTTTTATTGCATAGTATATCGGGATTGTTATAAATTATTGGTTTGTTTCTGTATGTAATTATTATGGGTGTATGATCGGAACTAAGCTCTAGACTGGGTGCTATTTTTAGCTTATTTACGTTTAGTCCTTTTGTAACTGCAAAATCGAGTAGGTCAGGTATTTTGCTCAGGTCTGTCGGCCAGTATGTCGGTCTTCCTGTGGATAATATATCGAGGTTATTGTTTCTAATGTGTTTTTCCAGGGTTCTACCTCGAGGTGAAGTAATTCTTGATCCCCATAGTGTGTGCTTTGAGTTATAGTCTCCCGCTGAAATAAACTTGTCACCTAAATGTTGAAAGTACTGTTCCCACGTTTGTGTTGTAATTTTGTGTCGCGGCGGTACATATACTGCTGATAACTGGAAATGATTGGTGCTAGTTTGTACTGTAACGGTGGTTGCTTGGATATATTCCTTACTGACTTGGCTGTGTAAGTAGTGTTTTATGTCGTTTCTTATTATCACTGCGGTCCCTCCGTGTGCTTTTCCTGAGGGGTGTTTGGTATCATATATAGTGTAGTACGGTATTTTCATGTAGCTTTTTGTAGCGAAGTGTGTTTCTGAAACAAGTAGTATGTCGATATTGTTGTTGTACAGGAATGTTTTAGTTTTTAGGGCCCTATGATGTAGGCCGTTTGAGTTCCAGGCAGCTATTTTTAGCGTGTCCCTTTTTATTTTTTGCTTAACATGTTTGTAAGTAATTAGAGCATGACCGTGATCTGTTGTGTTTGTTACCTGAGAACTGCATTTTGCTCGCTTATCATTTTTGTTAGCATTTCGGTGTTATCGATGGATTGCTTAAGCAGTTTTACGTTTCTTGTTTGTCTTTGCTAGTTTCCAGTTTTCGTCCTGGTAATATCTTTCGTTATCGTGGTTTCGCTCCTCCTGTTTCCACTGCTATTCCGTTTCTTCTATAGCCATATCGTTTTGGTTGTTGTTGCTTTGTTGTTGTTGTTTTAGGCTTGGTGAGTCTACCGACCTGCTTATATAGTGCGTTTCACCTTTGGTTGTAATTTTTATTGTTGGTATCTGCTGCATTTTTAAACTTCACCTCTCTATCGCTATTAACTTTGTTTCTCTTCGAACACTTCACCGGAGCACACGATCGACTAGACACGCCCGTCCACCTCGGTTGCCCGAGCAGGAGTGCCATATTCGAAGTGACTTGAATTTCTAAAGTATCGTTGATCTCTCAATTGTTTCGAAATTATCATTCAGACGTTTATTATTATCTACGGTGCTATAGTAATTGCGTTTCGATTCCTATTCAGCAAGTAGTACTCGGATAGCAACGAATTTATCACATCGGCCATTTTTACGCTCGCTTAAGCTTTATGATCTCCCGACGTCCTTCCATTTTCAATTATACTCGACGCTAATCCTCCCATATGTTTGACGAACCGGTGCTGTCGAATTAGAAAGTTAGTTATCTAGCTGTGACTTTTTGACTTTTGTTTATAATGTATTACGTTACATAGTATTACGTTATATAGAATTACGTTGTATTGTAATACGTCATATAGTATTACGTAATATACTATTACGTTAAAATATATTACGTTTTAAAGAATTGCGTTATATTATATTACGTTATAATGTATTATCTTGTAATGTACCATGTTGTAATGTATTACGTTACAACCTATTACGTTATATAGTATTACGTTGCAACGTATTACGCTATATTATATTACGTTACATAGTGTTACTTTATATAGTATTACGTTATGTAGTATTACGTTATATTATATTATGTTGTAATGTGTTACGTTACAACCTATTGCGTTATATAGTATTACAGTATAAATATATTGCGTTACTAATATTACACTGTAACGTATTACGTTATGTAGTATTACAGTATAACGTATAACGTTATATGGTAATACGTTATAACGTATAACGTTATGTAGCATTACGATATAACGTATAACGTTATATGGTAATACGTTATAACGTATAACGTTATGTAGCATAACGATATAACGTATAACGTTATGTAGCATTACGATATAACGTATAACGTTATGTAGCATTACGATATAACGTATAACGTTATATGGTAATACGTTATAACGTATAACGTTATGTAGCATTACGATATAACGTATAACGTTATATGGTAATACGTTATAACGTATAACGTTATGTAGCATAACGATATAACGTATAACGTTATGTAGCATTACGATGTAACGTATAACGTTATGTAGCATAACGATATGACGTATAACGTTATGTAGCATTACGATATAACGTATAACGTTATGTAGCATTACGATATAACGTATAACGTTATGTAGCATTACGATATAACGTATAACGTTATGTAGCATTACGATATAACGTATAACGTTATATGGTAATACGTTATAACGTATAACGTTATGTAGCATTACGATATAATGTATAACGTTATATGGTAATACGTTATAACGTATAACGTTATGTAGCAAAACGATATAACGTATAACGTTATATGGTAATACGTTATAACGTATAACGTTATGTAGCATTACGATATAACGTATAACGTTATATGGTAATACGTTATAACGTATAACGTTATGTAGCATTACGATATAACGTATAACGTTATATGGTAATACGTTATAACGTATAACGTTATGTAGCATTACGATATAACGTATAACGTTATTGGGTAATACGTTATAACGTATAACGTTATGTAGCATAACGATATAACGTATAACGTTATGTAGCATTACGATATAACGTATAACGTTATATGGTAATACGTTATAACGTATAACGTTATGTAGCATTACGATATAACCTATAACGTTATGTAGCTTTAAGATATAACGTATAACGTTATGTAGCATAACGATATAACGTATAACGTTATATGGTAATACGTTATAACGTATAACGTTATGTAGCATTACGATATAACGTATAACGTTATATGGTAATACGTTATAACGTATAACGTTATGTAGCATAACGATATAACGTATAACGTTATGTAGCATTACGATATAAAATATAACGTTATGTAGCATTACGATATAACGTATAACGTTATATGGTAATACGTTATAACGTATAACGTTATGTAGCATAACGATATAACGTATAACGTTATGTAGCATTACGATATAACGTATAACGTTATGTAGCATTACGATATAACGTATAACGTTATGTAGCATTACGATATAACGTATAACGTTATATGGTAATACGTTATAACGTATAACGTTATGTAGCATTACGATATAACCTATAACGTTATGTAGCATAACGATATAACGTATAACGTTATGTAGCATTACGATATAACGTATAACGTTATGTAGCATTACGATATAACGTATAACGTTATATAGTATGACGTTATAACGTATAACGTTATGTAGAATTACGATATAACGTATAACGTTATGTAGCATTACGATATAGCGTATAACGTTATGTAGCATTACGATATAACGTATAACGTTATGTAGCATTACGATATAACGTATAACGTTATGTAGCATTACGATATAACGTATAACGTTATGTAGCATTACGATATAACGTATAACGTTATATGGTAATACGTTATAACGTATAACGTTATGTAGCATTACGATATAACGTATAACGTTATATGGTAATACGTTATAACGTATAACGTTATGTGGCATAACGATATAACGTATAACGTTATGTAGCATTACGATATAACGTATAACGTTATATGGTAATACGTTATAACGTATAACGTTATGTAGCATTACGATATAACGTATAACGTTATATGGTAATACGTTATAACGTATAACGTTATGTAGCATAACGATATAACGTATAACGTTATGTAGCATTACGATATAACGTATAACGTTATGTAGCATTACGATATAACGTATAACGTTATATGGTAATACGTTATAACGTATAACGTTATGTAGCATTACGATATAACGTATAACGTTATATGGTAATACGTTATAACGTATAACGTTATGTAGCATAACGATATAACGTATAACGTTATGTAGCATTACGATGTAACGTATAACGTTATGTAGCATAACGATATAACGTATAACGTTATGTAGCATTACGATATAACGTATAACGTTATATGGTAATACGTTATAACGTATAACGTTATGTAGCATTACGATATAACGTATAACGTTATATGGTAATACGTTATAACGTATAACGTTATGTAGCATAACGATATAACGTATAACGTTATGTAGCATTACGATATAACGTATAACGTTATGTAGCATTACGATATAACGTATAACGTTATATGGTAATACGTTATAACGTATAACGTTATGTAGCATTACGATATAACGTATAACGTTATATGGTAATACGTTATAACGTATAACGTTATGTAGCATTACGATGTAACGTATAACGTTATGTAGCATTACGATATAACGTATAACGTTATGTAGCATTACGATATAACGTGTAGCGTTATGTAGCATTACGATATAACGTATAACGTTATATAGTATTACGTTATAACGTATAACGTTATGTAGCATAACGATTTAACGTATAACGTTATGTAGCATTACGATATAACGTATAACGTTATATGGTAATACGTTATAACGTATAACGTTATGTGGCATAACGATATAACGTATAACGTTATGTAGCATTACGATATAACGTATAACGTTATATGGTAATACGTTATAACGTATAACGTTATGTAGCATAACGATATAACGTATAACGTTATGTAGCATTACGATATAACGTATAACGTTATGTAGCATTACGATATAACGTATAACGTTATATGGTAATACGTTATAACGTATAACGTTATGTAGCATTACGATATAACGTATAACGTTATATGGTAATACGTTATAACGTATAACGTTATGTAGCATTACGATGTAACGTATAACGTTATGTAGCATTACGATATAACGTATAACGTTATGTAGCATTACGATATAACGTGTAACGTTATGTAGCATTACGATATAACGTATAACGTTATATAGTATTACGTTATAACGTATAACGTTATGTAGCATAACGATTTAACGTATAACGTTATGTAGCATTACGATATAACGTATAACGTTATATGGTAATACGTTATAACGTATAACGTTATGTAGCATTACGATATAACGTATAACGTTATGTAGCATTACGATATAACGTATAACGTTGTGTAGCATTACGATATAGCGTATAACGTTATGTAGCATTACGACATAACGTATAACGTTATATGGTAATACGTTATAACGTATAACGTTATGTAGCATAACGATATAACGTATAACGTTATGTAGCATTACGATATAACGTATAACGTTATGTAGCATTACGATATAACGTATAACGTTATATGGTAATACGTTATAACGTATAACGTTATGTAGCATTACGATATAACGTATAACGTTATATGGTAATACGTTATAACGTATAACGTTATGTAGCATAACGATATAACGTATAACGTTATGTAGCATTACGATATAACGTATAACGTTATGTAGCATTACGATATAACGTATAACGTTATATGGTAATACGTTATAACGTATAACGTTATGTAGCATTACGATATAATGTATAACGTTATATGGTAATACGTTCTAACGTATAACGTTATATGGTAATACGTTATAACGTATAACGTTATGTAGCATAACGATATAACGTATAACGTTATGTAGCATTACGATATAACGTATAACGTTATGTAGCATTACGATATAACGTATAACGTTATATGGTAATACGTTATAACGTATAACGTTATGTAGCATTACGATATAACGTATAACGTTATATGGTAATACGTTATAACGTATAACGTTATGTAGCATTACGATATAACGTATATCGTTATGTAGCATTACGATATAACGTATAACGTTATGTCGCATTACGATATAGCGTATAACGTTATGTAGCATTACGATATAACGTGTAACGTTATGTAGCATTACGATATAACGTATAACATTATGTAGCATAACGATATAACGTATAACGTTATATGCTAATACGTTATATCGTATAACGTTATGTAGCATAACGATTTAACGTATAACGTTATGTAGCATTACGATATAGCGTATAACGTTATATGGTAATACGTTATAACGTATAACGTTATGTAGCATTACGATATAACGTATAACGTTATGTAGCATTACGATATAACGTATAACGTTATGTAGCATTACGATGTAACGTATAACGTTATGTAGCATAACGATATGACGTATAACGTTATGTAGCATTACGATATAACGTATAACGTTATGTAGCATTACGATATAACGTATAACGTTATGTAGCATTACGATATAACGTATAACGTTATGTAGCATTACGATATAACGTATAACGTTATATGGTAATACGTTATAACGTATAACGTTATGTAGCATTACGATATAATGTATAACGTTATATGGTAATACGTTATAACGTATAACGTTATATGGTAATACGTTATAACGTATAACGTTATGTAGCATGACGATATAACGTATAACGTTATGTAGCATTACGATATAACGTATAACGTTATGTAGCATTACGATATAACGTATAACGTTATATGGTAATACGTTATAACGTATAACGATATGTAGCATTACGATATAACGTATATCGTTATGTAGCATTACGATATAACGTATAACGTTATGTCGCATTACGATATAGCGTATAACGTTATGTAGCATTACGATATAACGTGTAACGTTATGTAGCATTACGATATAACGTATAACATTATGTAGCATAACGATATAACGTATAACGTTATATGCTAATACGTTATATCGTATAAGGTTATGTAGCATTACGATATAACGTATAACGTTATGTAGCATTACGATATAACGTATAACGTTATGTAGCATTACGATATAACGTGTAACGTTATGTAGCATTACGATATAACGTGTAACGTTATGTAGCATTACGATATAACGTATAACATTATGTAGCATAACGATATAACGTACAACGTTATATGCTAATACGTTATATCGTATAACGTTATGTAGCATTACGATATAACGTATAACGTTATGTAGCATTACGATATAACGTATAACGTTATATGGTAATACGTTATAACGTATAACGTTATGTAGCATTACGATATAACGTATAACGTTATATGGTAATACGTTATAACGTATAACGTTATGTAGCATTACGATATAACGTATAACGTTATTGGGTAATACGTTATAACGTATAACGTTATGTAGCATAACGATATAACGTATAACGTTATGTAGCATTACGATATAACGTATAACGTTATATGGTAATACGTTATAACGTATAACGTTATGTAGCATTACGATATAACCTATAACGTTATGTAGCTTTAAGATATAACGTATAACGTTATGTAGCATAACGATATAACGTATAACGTTATGTAGCATTACGATATAACGTATAACGTTATATGGTAATACGTTATAACGTATAACGTTATGTAGCATTACGATATAACGTATAACGTTATATGGTAATACGTTATAACGTATAACGTTATGTAGCATAACGATATAACGTATAACGTTATGTAGCATTACGATATAAAATATAACGTTATGTAGCATTACGATATAACGTATAACGTTATATGGTAATACGTTATAACGTATAACGTTATGTAGCATAACGATATAACGTATAACGTTATGTAGCATTACGATATAACGTATAACGTTATGTAGCATTACGATATAACGTATAACGTTATGTAGCATTACGATATAACGTATAACGTTATATGGTAATACGTTATAACGTATAACGTTATGTAGCATTACGATATAACCTATAACGTTATGTAGCATAACGATATAACGTATAACGTTATGTAGCATTACGATATAACGTATAACGTTATGTAGCATTACGATATAACGTATAACGTTATATAGTATGACGTTATAACGTATAACGTTATGTAGAATTACGATATAACGTATAACGTTATGTAGCATTACGATATAACGTATAACGTTATATGGTAATACGTTATAACGTATAACGTTATGTAGCATTACGATATAACGTATAACGTTATATGGTAATACGTTATAACGTATAACGTTATGTGGCATAACGATATAACGTATAACGTTATGTAGCATTACGATATAACGTATAACGTTATATGGTAATACGTTATAACGTATAACGTTATGTAGCATTACGATATAACGTATAACGTTATATGGTAATACGTTATAACGTATAACGTTATGTAGCATAACGATATAACGTATAACGTTATGTAGCATTACGATATAACGTATAACGTTATGTAGCATTACGATATAACGTATAACGTTATATGGTAATACGTTATAACGTATAACGTTATGTAGCATTACGATATAACGTATAACGTTATATGGTAATACGTTATAACGTATAACGTTATGTAGCATAACGATATAACGTATAACGTTATGTAGTATTACGATGTAACGTATAACGTTATGTAGCATAACGATATAACGTATAACGTTATGTAGCATTACGATATAACGTATAACGTTATATGGTAATACGTTATAACGTATAACGTTATGTAGCATTACGATATAACGTATAACGTTATATGGTAATACGTTATAACGTATAACGTTATGTAGCATAACGATATAACGTATAACGTTATGTAGCATTACGATATAACGTATAACGTTATGTAGCATTACGATATAACGTATAACGTTATATGGTAATACGTTATAACGTATAACGTTATGTAGCATTACGATATAACGTATAACGTTATATGGTAATACGTTATAACGTATAACGTTATGTAGCATTACGATGTAACGTATAACGTTATGTAGCATTACGATATAACGTATAACGTTATGTAGCATTACGATATAACGTGTAACGTTATGTAGCATTACGATATAACGTATAACGTTATATAGTATTACGTTATAACGTATAACGTTATGTAGCATAACGATTTAACGTATAACGTTATGTAGCATTACGATATAACGTATAACGTTATATGGTAATACGTTATAACGTATAACGTTATGTGGCATAACGATATAACGTATAACGTTATGTAGCATTACGATATAACGTATAACGTTATATGGTAATACGTTATAACGTATAACGTTATGTAGCATTACGATATAACGTATAACGTTATATGGTAATACGTTATAACGTATAACGTTATGTAGCATAACGATATAACGTATAACGTTATGTAGCATTACGATATAACGTATAACGTTATGTAGCATTACGATATAACGTATAACGTTATATGGTAATACGTTATAACGTATAACGTTATGTAGCATTACGATATAACGTATAACGTTATATGGTAATACGTTATAACGTATAACGTTATGTAGCATTACGATGTAACGTATAACGTTATGTAGCATTACGATATAACGTATAACGTTATGTAGCATTACGATATAACGTGTAACGTTATGTAGCATTACGATATAACGTATAACGTTATATAGTATTACGTTATAACGTATAACGTTATGTAGCATAACGATTTAACGTATAACGTTATGTAGCATTACGATATAACGTATAACGTTATATGGTAATACGTTATAACGTATAACGTTATGTAGCATTACGATATAACGTATAACGTTATGTAGCATTACGATATAACGTATAACGTTGTGTAGCATTACGATATAGCGTATAACGTTATGTAGCATTACGACATAACGTATAACGTTATATGGTAATACGTTATAACGTATAACGTTATGTAGCATAACGATATAACGTATAACGTTATGTAGCATTACGATATAACGTATAACGTTATGTAGCATTACGATATAACGTATAACGTTATATGGTAATACGTTATAACGTATAACGTTATGTAGCATTACGATATAACGTATAACGTTATATGGTAATACGTTATAACGTATAACGTTATGTAGCATAACGATATAACGTATAACGTTATGTAGCATTACGATATAACGTATAACGTTATGTAGCATTACGATATAACGTATAACGTTATATGGTAATACGTTATAACGTATAACGTTATGTAGCATTACGATATAATGTATAACGTTATATGGTAATACGTTCTAACGTATAACGTTATATGGTAATACGTTATAACGTATAACGTTATGTAGCATAACGATATAACGTATAACGTTATGTAGCATTACGATATAACGTATAACGTTATGTAGCATTACGATATAACGTATAACGTTATATGGTAATACGTTATAACGTATAACGTTATGTAGCATTACGATATAACGTATAACATTATGTAGCATTACGATATAACGTATAACGTTATGGAGCATTACGATATAACGTATAACGTTATGTAGCATTACGATATAACGTATAACGTTATATGGTAATACGTTATAACGTATAACGTTATGTAGCATTACGATATAACGTATAACGTTATATGGTAATACGTTATAACGTATAACGTTATGTGGCATAACGATATAACGTATAACGTTATGTAGCATTACGATATAACGTATAACGTTATATGGTAATACGTTATAACGTATAACGTTATGTAGCATTACGATATAACGTATAACGTTATATGGTAATACGTTATAACGTATAACGTTATGTAGCATAACGATATAACGTATAACGTTATGTAGCATTACGATATAACGTATAACGTTATGTAGCATTACGATATAACGTATAACGTTATATGGTAATACGTTATAACGTATAACGTTATGTAGCATTACGATATAACGTATAACGTTATATGGTAATACGTTATAACGTATAACGTTATGTAGCATAACGATATAACGTATAACGTTATGTAGCATTACGATGTAACGTATAACGTTATGTAGCATAACGATATAACGTATAACGTTATGTAGCATTACGATATAACGTATAACGTTATATGGTAATACGTTATAACGTATAACGTTATGTAGCATTACGATATAACGTATAACGTTATATGGTAATACGTTATAACGTATAACGTTATGTAGCATAACGATATAACGTATAACGTTATGTAGCATTACGATATAACGTATAACGTTATGTAGCATTACGATATAACGTATAACGTTATATGGTAATACGTTATAACGTATAACGTTATGTAGCATTACGATATAACGTATAACGTTATATGGTAATACGTTATAACGTATAACGTTATGTAGCATTACGATGTAACGTATAACGTTATGTAGCATTACGATATAACGTATAACGTTATGTAGCATTACGATATAACGTGTAACGTTATGTAGCATTACGATATAACGTATAACGTTATATAGTATTACGTTATAACGTATAACGTTATGTAGCATAACGATTTAACGTATAACGTTATGTAGCATTACGATATAACGTATAACGTTATATGGTAATACGTTATAACGTATAACGTTATGTGGCATAACGATATAACGTATAACGTTATGTAGCATTACGATATAACGTATAACGTTATATGGTAATACGTTATAACGTATAACGTTATGTAGCATTACGATATAACGTATAACGTTATATGGTAATACGTTATAACGTATAACGTTATGTAGCATAACGATATAACGTATAACGTTATGTAGCATTACGATATAACGTATAACGTTATGTAGCATTACGATATAACGTATAACGTTATATGGTAATACGTTATAACGTATAACGTTATGTAGCATTACGATATAACGTATAACGTTATATGGTAATACGTTATAACGTATAACGTTATGTAGCATTACGATGTAACGTATAACGTTATGTAGCATTACGATATAACGTATAACGTTATGTAGCATTACGATATAACGTGTAACGTTATGTAGCATTACGATATAACGTATAACGTTATATAGTATTACGTTATAACGTATAACGTTATGTAGCATAACGATTTAACGTATAACGTTATGTAGCATTACGATATAACGTATAACGTTATATGGTAATACGTTATAACGTATAACGTTATGTAGCATTACGATATAACGTATAACGTTATGTAGCATTACGATATAACGTATAACGTTGTGTAGCATTACGATATAGCGTATAACGTTATGTAGCATTACGACATAACGTATAACGTTATATGGTAATACGTTATAACGTATAACGTTATGTAGCATAACGATATAACGTATAACGTTATGTAGCATTACGATATAACGTATAACGTTATGTAGCATTACGATATAACGTATAACGTTATATGGTAATACGTTATAACGTATAACGTTATGTAGCATTACGATATAACGTATAACGTTATATGGTAATACGTTATAACGTATAACGTTATGTAGCATAACGATATAACGTATAACGTTATGTAGCATTACGATATAACGTATAACGTTATGTAGCATTACGATATAACGTATAACGTTATATGGTAATACGTTATAACGTATAACTTTATGTAGCATTACGATATAATGTATAACGTTATATGGTAATACGTTCTAACGTATAACGTTATATGGTAATACGTTATAACGTATAACGTTATGTAGCATAACGATATAACGTATAACGTTATGTAGCATTACGATATAACGTATAACGTTATGTAGCATTACGATATAACGTATAACGTTATATGGTAATACGTTATAACGTATAACGTTATGTAGCATTACGATATAACGTATAACGTTATATGGTAATACGTTATAACGTATAACTTTATGTAGCATTACGATATAACGTATATCGTTATGTAGCATTACGATATAACGTATAACGTTATGTCGCATTACGATATAGCGTATAACGTTATGTAGCATTACGATATAACGTGTAACGTTATGTAGCATTACGATATAACGTATAACATTATGTAGCATAACGATATAACGTATAACGTTATATGCTAATACGTTATATCGTATAACGTTATGTAGCATAACGATTTAACGTATAACGTTATGTAGCATTACGATATAGCGTATAACGTTATATGGTAATACGTTATAACGTATAACGTTATGTAGCATTACGATATAACGTATAACGTTATGTAGCATTACGATATAACGTATAACGTTGTGTAGCATTACGATATAGCGTATAACGTTATGTAGAATTCGACATAACGTATAACGTTATATGGTAATACGTTATAACGTATAACGTTATGTAGCATAACGATATAACGTATAACGTTATGTAGCATTACGATATAACGTATAACGTTATGTAGCATTACGATATAACGTATAACGTTATATGGTAATACGTTATAACGTATAACGTTATGTAGCATTACGATATAACGTATAACGTTATATGGTAATACGTTATAACGTACAACGTTATATGCTAATACGTTATATCGTATAACGTTATGTAGCATTACGATATAACGTATAACGTTATGTAGCATTACGATATAACGTATAACGTTATATGGTAATACGTTATAACGTATAACGTTATGTAGCATTACGATATAACGTATAACGTTATATGGTAATACGTTATAACGTATAACGTTATGTAGCATTACGATATAACGTATAACGTTATTGGGTAATACGTTATAACGTATAACGTTATGTAGCATAACGATATAACGTATAACGTTATGTAGCATTACGATATAACGTATAACGTTATGTAGCATTACGATATAACGTATAACGTTATATGGTAATACGTTATAACGTATAACGTTATGTAGCATTACGATATAACCTATAACGTTATGTAGCATAACGATATAACGTATAACGTTATGTAGCATTACGATATAACGTATAACGTTATGTAGCATTACGATATAACGTATAACGTTATATAGTATGACGTTATAACGTATAACGTTATGTAGCATTACGATATAACGTATAACGTTATGTAGCATTACGATATAGCGTATAACGTTATGTAGCATTACGATATAACGTATAACGTTATGTAGCATTACGATATAACGTATAACGTTATGTAGCATTACGATATAACGTATAACGTTATGTAGCATTACGATATAACGTATAACGTTATATGGTAATACGTTATAACGTATAACGTTATGTAGCATTACGATATAACCTATAACGTTATGTAGCTTTAAGATATAACGTATAACGTTATGTAGCATAACGATATAACGTATAACGTTATGTAGCATTACGATATAACGTATAACGTTATATGGTAATACGTTATAACGTATAACGTTATGTAGCATAACGATATAACGTATATCGTTATGTAGCATTACGATATAACGTATAACGTTATGTAGCATTACGATATAACGTATAACGTTATGCAGCATTACGATATAACGTATAACGTTATGTAGCATTACGATATAACGTATAACGTTATGTAGCATTACGATATAACGTGTAACGTTATGTAGCATTACGATATAACGTGTAACGTTATGTAGCATTACGATATAACGTATGACGTTATATAGTACTACGTTATAACGTATAACGTTATGTAGCATAACGATTTAACGTATAACGTTATGTAGCATTACGATATAACGTATAACGTTATATGGTAATACGTTATAACGTATAACGTTATGTAGTATAACGATATAACGTATAACGTTATGTAGCATTACGATATAACGTATAATGTTACGTAGCATTACGATATAACGTATAACGTTATGTAGCATTACGATATAACGTATAACGTTATATGGTAATACGTTATAACGTATAACGTTATGTAGCATTACGATATAACGTATAACGTTATATGGTAATACGTTATAACGTATAACGTTATGTGGCATAACGATATAACGTATAACGTTATGTAGCATTACGATATAACGTATAACGTTATATGGTAATACGTTATAACGTATAACGTTATGTAGCATTACGATATAACGTATAACGTTATATGGTAATACGTTATAACGTATAACGTTATGTAGCATAACGATATAACGTATAACGTTATGTAGCATTACGATATAACGTATAACGTTATGTAGCATTACGATATAACGTATAACGTTATGTAGCATTACGATATAACGTGTAACGTTATGTAGCATTACGATATAACGTGTAACGTTATGTAGCATTACGATATAACGTATGACGTTATATAGTACTACGTTATAACGTATAACGTTATGTAGCATAACGATTTAACGTATAACGTTATGTAGCATTACGATATAACGTATAACGTTATATGGTAATACGTTATAACGTATAACGTTATGTAGTATAACGATATAACGTATAACGTTATGTAGCATTACGATATAACGTATAATGTTACGTAGCATTACGATATAACGTATAACGTTATGTAGCATTACGATATAACGTATAACGTTATATGGTAATACGTTATAACGTATAACGTTATGTAGCATTACGATATAACGTATAACGTTATATGGTAATACGTTATA
Organism: Bombus lapidarius; assembly: GCA_936014575.1. Taxonomy (NCBI): domain Eukaryota; kingdom Metazoa; phylum Arthropoda; class Insecta; order Hymenoptera; family Apidae; genus Bombus; species Bombus lapidarius. The sequence continues at coordinate 253,334 of CAKXZU010000132.1, forward strand.
ACGTATAACGTTATGTGGCATAACGATATAACGTATAACGTTATGTAGCATTACGATATAACGTATAACGTTATATGGTAATACGTTATAACGTATAACGTTATGTAGCATTACGATATAACGTATAACGTTATATGGTAATACGTTATAACGTATAACGTTATGTAGCATAACGATATAACGTATAACGTTATGTACATTACGATATAACGTATAACGTTATGTAGCATTACGATATAACGTATAACGTTATATGGTAATACGTTATAACGTATAACGTTATGTAGCATTACGATATAACGTATAACGTTATATGGTAATACGTTATAACGTATAACGTTATGTAGCATAACGATATAACGTATAACGTTATGTAGCATTACGATGTAACGTATAACGTTATGTAGCATAACGATATAACGTATAACGTTATGTAGCATTACGATATAACGTATAACGTTATGTAGCATTACGATATAACGTATAACGTTATGTAGCATTACGATATAGCGTATAACGTTATATGGTAATACGTTATAACGTATAACGTTATGTAGCATTACGATATAACGTATAACGTTATGTAGCATTACGATATAACGTATAACGTTGTGTAGCATTACGATATAGCGTATAACGTTATGTAGCATTACGACATAACGTATAACGTTATATGGTAATACGTTATAACGTATAACGTTATGTAGCATAACGATATAACGTATAACGTTATGTAGCATTACGATATAACGTATAACGTTATGTAGCATTACGATATAACGTATAACGTTATATGGTAATACGTTATAACGTATAACGTTATGTAGCATTACGATATAACGTATAACGTTATATGGTAATACGTTATAACGTATAACGTTATGTAGCATAACGATATAACGTATAACGTTATGTAGCATTACGATATAACGTATAACGTTATGTAGCATTACGATATAACGTATAACGTTATATGGTAATACGTTATAACGTATAACGTTATGTAGCATTACGATATAACGTATAACGTTATATGGTAATACGTTATAACGTATAACGTTATATGGTAATACGTTATAACGTATAAAGTTATGTAGCATAACGATATAACGTATAACGTTATGTAGCATTACGATATAACGTATAACGTTATGTAGCATTACGATATAACGTATAACGTTATATGGTAATACGTTATAACGTATAACGTTATGTAGCATTACGATATAACGTATATCGTTATGTAGCATTACGATATAACGTATAACGTTATGTCCCATTACGATATAGCGTATAACGTTATGTAGCATTACGATATAACGTGTAACGTTATGTAGCATTACGATATAACGTGTAACGTTATGTAGCATTACGATATAACGTATAACATTATGTAGTATAACGATATAACGTACAACGTTATATGCTAATACGTTATATCGTATAACGTTATGTAGCATTACGATATAACGTATAACGTTATGTAGCATTACGATATAACGTATAACGTTATATGGTAATACTTTATAACGTATAACGTTATGTAGCATTACGATATTACGTATAACGTTATATGGTAATACGTTATAACGTATAACGTTATGTAGCATTACGATATAACGTATAACGTTATTGGGTAATACGTTATAACGTATAACGTTATGTAGCATAACGATATGACGTATAACGTTATGTAGCATTGCGATATAACGTATAACGTTATATGGTAATACGTTATAACGTATAACGTTATGTAGCATTACGATATAACCTATAACGTTATGTAGCTTTAAGATATAACGTATAACGTTATGTAGCATAACGATATAACGTATAACGTTATGTAGCATTTCGATATAACGTGTAACGTTATATGGTAATACGTTATAACGTATAACGTTATGTAGCATTACGATATAACGTATAACGTTATGTAGCATAACGATATAACGTATAACGTTATGTAGCATTACGATATAACGTATAACGTTATGTAGCATTACGATATAACGTATAACGTTATATGGTAATACGTTATAACGTATAACGTTGTGTAGCATAACGATATAACGTATAACTTTATGTAGCATTACGATATAACGTATAACGTTATGTAGCATTACGATATAACGTATAACGTTATGTAGCATTACGATATAACGTATAACGTTATGTAGCATTACGATATAGCGTATAACCTTATGTAGCATTACGATATAACGTATAACGTTATGCAGCATTACAATATAACGTATAACGTTATGTAGCATTACGATATAACGTATAACGTTATATGGTAATACGATATGGCGTATAACGTTATATGGTAATACGTTATAACGTATAACGTTATGTAGCATTACGATATAACGTATAACGGTATGTAGCATAACGATATAACGTATAACGTTATGTAGCATTACGATATAACGTATAACGTTATGTAGCATTACGATATAACGTACAAAGTTATGTAGCATTACGATATAACGTATAACGTTATGTAGCATTACGATATAACGTATAACATTATGTAGCATTACGATATAACGTATAACGTTATGTAGCATTACGATATAGCGTATAACGTTATGTAGCATTACGATATAACGTATAACGTTATGTAGCATTACGATATAACGTATAACGTTATGTAGCATTACGATATAACGTATAACGTTATATAATATTACGTTATAACGTATAACGTTATGTATCATTACGATATAACGTATAACGTTATGTAGCATTACGATATAACGTATAACGTTATGTAACATTACGATATAACGTATAACGTTATGTAGCATTACGATATAACGTATAACGTTATGTAGCATTACGATATAACGTATAACGTTATGTAGCATTACGACATAACGTATAACGTTATGTAGCATTACTATATAACGTTTAACGTTATGTAGCATTACGATATAACGTATAACGTTATGTAGCATTACGATATAACGTATAACGTATTGTAGCATTACGATATCGCGTATAACGTTATGTAGCATTACGGTATAACGTATAACGTTATGTAGCATTACTATATAACGTATAACGTTATGTAGCATTACGTTATAACGTATAACGTTATGTAGCATTACTATATAACGTATAACGTAATGTAGCATTACGATATAACGTAAAACGTAATGTAGCATTACGATATAACGTATAACGTTATATAGTATTACGTTATAACGTATAACGTTATGTAGCATAACGATATAACGTATAACGTTATGTAGCATTACGATATAACGTATAACGTTATGTAGGATTACGATATAACGTATAACGTTATGTAGCATTACGATATAACGTATAACGTTATGTAACATAACGATATAACGTATGCCGTTATGTAGCATTACGATATAACGTATAACGTTATGTAGCATAACGATATAACGTATAACGTTATGTAGCATTACGATATAACGTATAACGTTATGTAGCATTACGATATATCGTATAACGTTATGTAGCATTACGATATATCGTATAACGTTATGTAGCATTACTATATAACGTATAACGCTATGTAGCATTACGATATAACGTATAACGTTATGTAGCATTACGATATAACGTATAACGTTATGTAGCATTACGATATAACGTATAACGTTATGTAGCATTGTGATATAACGTATAACATTATGTAGTATTACGTTATAACGTATAATGTTATGTAGTATTACGTTATAACGTAAAACGTGACGTAGTATTACGTTATAACGCATTTCTGCTGCAATTGGAGTTACGATGCCATTTCGGAGCGCGTTACACTCCACATTTGATTCTTTATACAGGACACGTCGTTCGGTTTGCCCAACGTTAACACTCTTCCCTGTCATATGCAATGCAATTATATTATTTAAATTTTCAAGGCCAGATAAATCTAATTGAACGTATCTCCGCGGCTATTGGGGTTATCTAGGCAATTCGATACGCGTTATACTCCACATTTGAATCTTTATACAGGACACATCGCTCGGTTTGACCTACGTTAACCCTATTCCCTGTCAAATCCAATCCAATTATAGTTTTTAATTTTTCAAGGCCAAATAAATCTAATTGAACGTATCTCCGCGGCTATTGGGGTTATCTAGGCAATTCGATACGCGTTATACTCCACATTTGAATCTTTATACAGGGCACATCGCTCGGTTTGCCCTATGTTAACTGTCTTCCCTGTCAAATCCAATGCAATTATAGTTTTTAAATTTTCAAGGCCAAATAAATCTAATTGAAGGTATCCCCGCTGCTGTTGGGGTTATCAAGACAATTCGATACGCGTCATACTCAACATTTGATTCCTTATACAGGACTCATCGTTCGGTTTGCCCTATGTTAACTCTCTTCCCTGTCAAATGCAATGTAATTATAGTGTTTAAATTTTCAAGGCCAAATAAATCTAATTGATCGTATCTCCGCTGCTATTGGGGTTACGAAGACAATTAGTAGCACGTTATACTCCACATTTGATTCTTTATACAGGGCACATCGTTCGGTTTGCCATATGTTAACTCTCTTCCCTGTAAAATACAATGCAATTATAGTTTTTAAATTTTCAAGGCCAAATCAATCTAATTGAACGTATCTCCGCTGCTATTGGGGTTACGAAGACTATTCGGAGCACGTTATACTCCACATTTGATTCTTTGTACAGGACACATCGTTCGGTTTGCCCTATGTTAACTCTCTTCTCTGTCAAATCCAATGCAATTATAGTTTTTAAATTTTCAAGGCCAAATAAATCTAATTGAACGTATCCCCGCTGCTGTTGGGGTTATCTAGACAATTCGATACGCGTCATACTCAACATTTGATTCCTTATACAGGACACATCGTTCGGTTTGCCCTACGTTAACTCTCTTCCCCGTCAAATCCAATCCAATTATAGTTTTTAAATTTTCAAGGCCAAGTAAATCTAATTGAACGTATCTCCGCTGCTATTGGGGTTACGAAGACTATTCGGAGCACGTTATACTCCACATTTGATTCTTTATACAGGACACATCGTTCGGTTTGCCCTATGTTAACTCTCTTCCCTGTCAAATCCAATGCAATTATAGTTTTTAAATTTTCAAGGCCAAACCAATCTAATTGAACGTATCTCCGCTGCCATTGGGGTTATCTAGGCAATTCGATACGCGTTATACTCCACATTTGATTCTTTATACAGGGCACATCGTTCGGTTTGCCCTATGTTAACTGTCTTCCCTGTATTGTATATATACATATATATATATATATATATATATATATATATATACTTACAATTATTGATATATATATATATATATATATATATATATATATATATATATATATATATGTTGGGTTAGCGTTATTATTAGAGTTGGGGTTAAGGGCGTGAAACGAATCTTCGTGGTGATTAGACATTGTCGTTATGCAATAGAGGAGATATTGACTAGAGCAAATATGATTGTTACAGATATCGACAAGTAACCGTGTTAATTAGATACTCCAGACGCTAATGACAATGATTCTAGGTTCGATAACGAATCCGCGGTCAACGGGATAACAGATGTATGTATGTTGCCCACTCGCATGTGCGTGCTCGAGCAATGTACGTTCGTTTCGAGCCCACTCGCGATCGCGACCGCGAAATTCGAAAAATCGATAGGCAAAACCAGAGACGAGAGCATGCTCTACTCGTGCCGGTTTCACCGTCGATTTTTCAAATAGATTTCCAGAAACAGGTTGATCACGCGAAAACGCGCCTACCCGACCAGAGACTGTGCCAACCTGCCCGGCCCTACCTACTTTACTATTAACAGGCATACCAGAAGGTATACTACCTATCCTACCTAACGCTATATTTAAAAATGGCAAAACAGGCACACCAACACACTCACTCCACGGTTCTCAGACAAACGCTCGGGCGCAAAGGTCCTACACTAGGCATCCCGGGACGCCTCCGACACCCGAGCTTAACACACAACATGCACACTCTAAGGTACGTACCGTTTTCCTGAAATCGACTGACGAAGGCTAGTGACCATTGCGTAAAACGTGATAAAACACGTCTCAAGAAATTATATTTTTTAAATAAATATAAGTAAACTTGGAATTATAATTGCAATTGATAGCAATATTAAGAGTATGAGTACACTTAATCATGTGGATGATATTATGAAAAATTCTAATTGTATCGAGACATAAATTGAATCGATATATGTCTCGACATTTTTAATATTTGAAGTTGTAACGAATGAGAGAAAGCGACGTAATACCACGGCCTAACAACACACACACATAACGTGGAAAATACGTCGTGCACGACACACTAACGCATCGTCAGTCGCTGAGAAATTATTACATTGTTTAATTCTAGATCATCGTGCCCAATGTCCTTCTCCCATTCAAGTAGCACCTGGGCACGTGAATGAGATCCTGACAATGGGCACGGAAAGGGTTAAACCTGAAAATCCTGATCTAAAAAGATGATTGAATTTGTGTAATTTTTATTTAACGGACTGACGTTCTTTGATTTTATATTTTATTACTTCCTTTCTGAATAACTCTACTTTATTCATTTAATAATAAAGTAATTCTATTTTATTAATTTAATAAATCAGAACAAAATTTTAATATTGTAAAAAAGGTAGCGTTAATTGAAAAAGACTCAATGAAATGGAATAATTGACTGTAAATATATTACTGAGAAAGAAATAATTTCAGGCGATTTCTTTATCAAAGCATATACTCGAGAGTGCAGAGGCAATGTTCAAAATTATTGCTTTGATTCAAAAATTTGCCTGTCGCGGAGTGTCTTCTTGCACGTAAAATTGCACACATTCTTGTACGGGAAAAAATGAATTTTGACTCATATTTGAAATTCTAGCCGAAGTGAAATAAACGAATGTGACTTAATATTGTCACGATCAATTCATTGCTTAAGATCAAATATATTTGTATCATACAGGTATATTCGTGTAGATATTTGCCATTTGCAAATATTCATACGGAATATTAACATGCATATTTATAAATAACACGAATAAGTGTATGTGTTTAACCTAACTATTAAAAAACTAATTATTATAATCGCGCTGTGCAAGAAGACCTATCCTAAACTAATAAATTTAAAAAAAGAATGTTACTACTCACGGGTATAAAAAATACCCGCGGTCACTATGCTCGCAAAAAATTCTAGGTAATACAACCAGTCACCCGTGCCGATTCGGACCTTTCATCCTACGACATGATTGGGTGACCGGAGGAACAGAAATGCATGCGACTCACCGTTCGATGCGGAGAAACAGAGGACGTACCATGGATGTTGAGCCACCCCAGCGAATATCGTCAGGAACCGTGTAAGGTCCGGTGGTGGAAATGGAGGTTGCGAAAAATCTGTTACAGAACGAAACACGATGAGTGATTGCTGATTATTTGAAAAGTTGGAGATAATGAAAAATGAAGGTTTATTAACTTTAGTAACTTTAGTAATAATAAAGATTGAAATTTTAATAAACTTTGATAAGTATAAAAACTAAAACTCTAATATGAAAGTTTAGAATCTAAAAATTAGGAATCTAATGATTTCTGAAATATGTTAGTCATGTCTCATAATTCGGTATTAAACTTTAACAGTTATTTTACTTTATTGAAAGAATAATCTCAGAAAATGCTAACCTTCCAAATTTTCAATCAAATTGTATTTCTTAATTGATAGTGGTCAAAGAAAAATATACGAAATAGACAAAATTGAAGTACGATATGGAAAAATACTTACATTCTTGGCTTTTGAGCCACTGTTAGAACATCCCTGATGAAGATGAAGAAGTTGAAGCAGTGGTATGTCTATAACAAAACATAAGATATCATTAATATCGTTAATACATAATGAAAGACATGGAACTTTAACAATAATAAAGACTAAACTTTAATAAGTATGTAAATTGAAACTCTAATATAAAACTTTGAGAATTAAACATTCAGTTATTTTTGATACGTATCAGACAGTTTTATTGTACTTTAATGTTAAGACTTTAAGACTTTATTTCGATTAAAAAGAACATTTACAACTTTCTAAATTATCAATAATTTTTATTTTATAATTAACAATGTTTCAAATAAAATATAATAAATAGAAAAAATTGAAATACAATATATAAAACTACTTACTTTCTTGAGCTCCTGGAGAGGCTTTATCCTCTTGAGGGAGGCACTGACTCTAATACCGAAAACGAATATTCAAAAAAATAAATATAAAAAAAAAAAATAAAAGACTACGTTACCGCGACCGCTTAAATTATGATCGGCGAACAAGGATTCTAATATCGCGTACAAATTTGATTGATAAAATTTTATTACTTTCGCGTGTGATTATTCGATCGAATTTAATCAAAACTATCGTGATTTTAAAATATTGAAAAGAAACTATCGCGTAGCAAACACTGACTCTACAACCGCATTGCGCGCGGTCACAAATATTCCCTGAAAATAAAGCAGTTTAGAGGCGGGGGTGGGGATGGAAAAGAAGCGAAACGTCGTTTCGACAATTTTCTTCTTTTCCCAATCGAACGTTTATTTAGAAAATACTGCTATTTCTTTACACTTAAAAATTATCATTAAGAAATTGGATCAAGTATGAAAATATAAGTTGAAAATTGTGAGATATTTCTCGATAGCGAACAAATACTTACGAATGCCGTGAATGCAATGCAATCGTTTGCAAAAATTATACTATTCGCAATTAGAATATATACTGTGAATATTCGTTATTAGAAAACGAAATATACATTTCACTAATACACTATAGTCGCGTGTTATAAATATTGGAAAATATTTGCAAGAATTCAAAAGTTCGCCACTAAATATACTTAAAGAACACTTGACAAACGCACGCGAAACCTTGTTTCGAGGTATTTGAATCTAACTGTACTAAGTTGCAAGTTTATGACGTTAACTGTAGCAAATTCACATAATACAACAAAAGAAATTGAATTCCATAAGTGAATTATTGAGATATAACTCAATTTGAAACAATAAGATAATTCGTTAAAAATTCGATTGAAATAAGAGAATGATCTCATATATCGGAAATAGAACAATAATTTATTTAATCGTACCTATTGACACTGCATATACAATTTCGTGTCTTCCAAAAGGGACATTCGAGGCATTGTACTAAACTGTTTAACACTCTATTTTCGCGACTCTAAACTTTTGAATATATCGAAAAGTTATAAACACCAACATGACCGTAATAATCTTCCCTTAAAAATGGGAAAATAAGAAGCCCGAACAAACAGACAATGAAAGAAAAATCTTTCGAAAGAATCAATGGACTCACGCGACGCACTCCCGTGCACAAAATAACCGCAAGATTCAGAGGAAAAGAAGAATCAATTTTTACATTTCGTTCCAAGTCAGATAAATATCATTGTACAGAATGGGCTCAGAATGGATTTGAGAGCCAAGACTTATCCAACGGTGTCCAACGGTGTCCAACGGTGTCCAACGGTGTCCAACGGCGTCCAACGGTGAACAACGGTGTCCCACGATGTCCCACGGTGCCCCCGCGGGGGGGGTGCTAGTCCAGTCTAGATCATCCAAAATTCTTTTGGCGGCTTTTGGAGACCCAAACTGGACTGGTGCGTAGTTCTTAGCTTGGTATCGCTTTCCAAAGATTAATCAACTGATTAATTTTTGGAAAACGATGCCAATTACCGGGTCTCACCACGAGGAGGTGACTACGCAAGAGACCCGCCCATGAGTTATTTAACATTATGCATCGGTCTCGACATTCAACCTATTGGCAAGAATGTCGAGTTCTGACTCTACTTGATCATGGGCCTGCGTAAAGAGATAGCTATTTCGTAGCCTAACCGCGAAACATCTATCTCCTACGCAGCAGTTACACGATTCTTTACAAACGTAAAACAAAGCTTACACGACGCAATATCTATCTCCCACACAACGCAACATGTATCTCACACACAACGATTACATCGATCAGTACAAACATCGTACAATAATTCGCAACCCTATCGGCAACATTCCGTATCAAAGACACATTTGTCTAACTTGGAACGAAAGAAAAAGAATGAGACTACTATGGAAAAGGAGCCCCAACAATCAGCCGATGAAAGAAACACCGGGGCGCGCCCGGAACGAACGAAATCACGATCTCTCGAAGGAACTAACAAACCTACGTGACGTACCCCCGTGCACCAGATAACCCTAAGGTTCAGCGGAAAGCCCAAGCATTGACCTTCCCTCGATTCCTGTCATGTCGCTTGCAACTTATCACGGTCGATGGCACCTGCCGATGATACCAGAGATCCAGCAAATGGGCCCGCAATTTAACACACTCCAACTGAACAAGTGACAGCCCGGGGAGGGACCGCTGATCAGGATTACCAAGGCAAGGCCCCAACTGAACAGTGGGGTCCACCCCCGCGGGTTTTGCCACTTGAACAGGATTACGGAGGACGTTAAATGCAGGTCCCTGCCCAAGTACCGAAGTACCAATCGGACAGGATTGCAGATCTACGACTCAGGTATCACCAGCAATGACATCTCCCGCGATTCGCGGCAAACGACGAGCAGTTGTCGAGTAGTCACCAAGACAGAGGTGTCCTTGGGGCGACTTACGAATCCAAAGAGTTATCCAGTGCACGTTGACCCGCACGTACCCGGAATACGCGCGAGCGAGTACGCCACGCGGCAGTTTGAAAGAACTGAGCGATCGTGAACCGATAAATCGCGGGAACAATTTTTCCAATGTGGTAAGCGAGGGGATCAACGGAGACGAGATTTCTATTATTCGTTCCAAGATGGATAAGTATCTTTGTACAGAATGAGCTCACAATGCACTTAACATAGGTATCTATCTTACGATTAATTAAGGCTAAAACGCACGCATCTCACGATGTCCCGCGATGTCCCACGATGTCCCACGGTGCCCCCGCGGGGGGGTATTAGTCCAATCTGGATCACCAAAATTATTTTGGATGATCAAGACCAGACTATATTCAAGTAGTTTTTAGCTTGATATCGTTTTTCAAATAATAATACTAATATTAAAAATAGTACTTAGTGTATTATTATTTAGAAAACGATACCAATTACCGGGACCCACCACGAGGAGGTAACTACGCTCGGGTCCCATTTACATAAAGAGTTTTTAAGCATTGGAAGCAGAGATGTAAAATTATTTTATAACAAAGATGTAGCGTGTATTGAAATTTATTAATTAGAATAGCTGTAGTACGTGGATTCGCATAATCATACTTGAATATTGAACTTATCTTCGAAGAAACGAAATCATGCAAGGTAGCAATTGTAGCGCGTATGGACGAATGATGAGATGTCGTTGCCTTCCATTAAATTACACTTGCTTCCTTGATTCCATGATTACGGTGTTGTTTCCTTGGTTTTATGCAGACATGGAAAATTACATCCCATCCAGACACTCAATAGGTACACTCTGCGTTACCACTGGTTTTATACGAAATAGTGAAATGAGAAATTAAATACTGTATTCAAAATTTAAAAATAATACTATATAAAAATAAAATAGCACTTCAGGGACTTGAAAGATTTCGTTAATATTAAATAAACTAAAATAAATCATTAATTTACTCACTACGAATCGATGGTATTGATTTAAATCAATGAATGTAGAATTGCTTCCGATTAATGGTGCAACTGTTATGAATTAAGAGCAAAATTACATTGAATTAATGGGAAGATATAGTTATAAATTACAGGTATAATTGTTAAGAATTAATGCAGTAACTGTTTTAGATTAATGGCTTAAATCTATAAAATAATAGTTTAAATGATATAAATTAATAGCTTAAATGTTATAAATTAATGGCTTAAATGTATAAAATAATCATTTAAATATTGTAAATTAATAGCTTAAGTGTTATAAATTAATAGCATGAATGTTATAAATTAATATCTTGAATGTTATATATTAATAGCTTAAATGTTATAAATTAGTAGCCTAGATGCTGTAAATTAATAGCTTAAATGTTATAAATTAATAGCTTGAGGCTTAAAAATTAATGGCTTAAATGTATAAACTGATAGCTTAAATGTTATAAGTTAGTGGCTTAGATGTTGTAAATTAACAGCTTGAGGGTTAAAAAGTAATGGTTTAAATGTATAAACTGATAGCTTAAATGTTATAAGTTAGTGGCTTAGATGATGTATATTAATTGCTTAAATGTTATAAATTAATAGCTCAAATGTTATAAATTAATGACTTGAATGTTATAAATTAATAACTTAAACGTTAGGAATTAACAGTTTAAATGTTAGAAATTAATTGTATAACTGTTATTAATTAATGGCTTAAATGTTGTTTACTAACGGTTTGATTGTTATAAATTAATGACTTAAATGTTATAAATTAATAGTTTGAATGTTAGAAGTTAATGGTTTAAATGTATAAAGCAATAGTTTAAATGTCGTAAATAAATAACTTGGACGTTATAAATTTATAGCTTAAATGTTATAAATTAACAGTTTAAGTGTCAGAAATTAATGGTTTAAAAGTATAAATTAATAGCTTAAATGTTATAAATTAATAGTTTGAATGTTAGAAATTAATTGCTTAAATGTTATAAATTAATGGCTTAAATGTTATAAATTAATAACTTAAACGTTAGGAATTAACAGTTTAAATGTGAGAAACTAATGGCTTAGACGTTATAAATTACTAGTTTCAATGTTATTATTTGTTTTTTTTTTCACTTACCTTATATTTAATATCCTTTTCGATGTTCACTCTCCGAGAGTTCGGGCACGAAAAAGCTCGCGCGCGATTTGCATGTTCCTTATATAACTTGACAAGGTGTGGGGATGTTAATCAAACGGTAGCGATTTGTTGACATAGCAGGAGGCGGTTTTTCCATTATAACAAAATCAAATTGAACAATTTCTTAATTTTTATGGTAAATTGTGGTCTTTAACTATTTAATACTGTAATCCTTTTTTATCATTTTAATAGTTTTTACAAACTGAGACTAAATTCACACTTTGTGGACACTAGCTATCTACTATCAATTAGTTTGAACAAAAAGAGAAAAAAAGTCTAACGGCAGTCGATGACGTTACTGTGAAATAAGTTAAGGTATTAAATAATCGGACAGATAAAATTCATATTAAGCATTAAATTATATTACCGATATTCGTTCATTTACTCGTGCTAATTAAAAAATAAAATGTTCTTTTTTCTTGAATAGCACCTACATCTTTGTTTGCGATATTTAAATTCATACTTAATGCTTACTTAAAAGTCAGGTTCTTTTTTAATTCCTCTCAAGTTGAACGAGTAAATTTACTCGTTATAGTTGTAACATAAAATGGCTTATTTCTCCAATACCGCCTGCATCGCTGTGAGTGATACAGATATTAATAATGTAGCGAATAATATGAACTAATTGGCTGTAATCGCGACTAGGCATTTCTTCGTAAGATCTATCAAAGAATCTATTAAACTATTTGCAAGGGACTTATTGATTTCCTGAAGAACGGTTCGATTGTTATAAATTAATGTTTTAAATTGTTGCTAATTATTGATTGGATTGTTATCAATTAATGGTTTAGAAGTTGTTAATTAACTGTTTGATTGTTATAAATTAATGACTTAAATGTTATAAATTAATAGTTTGAATGTTAGAAATTAGTGGCTTAGACGTATTAAATTAATAGCTTAAATGTTAGAAATTAGTAGCTTGAGGGTTAAAAATTAATGGTCTAAACGTATGAACTGATGGCTTAAAAGATATAAATTAGTGGCTTAGATGTTTTAAATTAACAGCTTGAGGGTTAAAAATGAATGGTTGAAATGTATAAACTGATAGCTTAAATGATATAAATTAGTGGCTTAGATATTGTTAATTAACAGCTTGAGGGTTAAAAATTAATGGTCTAAACGTATGAACTGATAGCTTAAATATTATAAGTTAGTGGCTTAGATGTTGTATATTAATAGCTTAGATGTTATAAATTAATAGCTTGAGGGTTAAAAATTAATGGTTTAAATGTATAAACTGATAGCTTAAATGTTATAAGTTAGTGGCTTAGATGTTGTAAATTAACAGCTTGAGGGTTAAAAATTAATGGTTTAAATGTAGAAACTGATAGCTTAAATGTTATAAGTTAGTGGCTTAGATGTTGTATATTAATAGCTTAAATGTTATAAATTAATAGCTTAAATGTTATAATTTAGTGGTTTAGATGTTGTGTCTTAATAGCTTAAATGTTATAAATTAATAGCTTGAGGGTTAAAAATGAATGGTTTAAATGTATAAAGTGATAGCCTAAATGTTATAAGTTAGTGGCTTAGATGTTGTAAATTAACAGCTTGAGGGTTAAAAATTAATGGTTGAAATGTATAAACTGATAGCTTAAATGATATAAATTAGTGGCTTAGATGTTGTAAATTAACAGCTTGAGGGTTAAAAATTAATGGTCTAAACGTATGAACTGATAGCTTAAATATTATAAGTTAGTGGCTTAGATGTTGTAAATTAACAGCTTGAGGGTTAAAAATTACTGGTTTAAATGTATAAACTGATAGCTTAAATGTTATAAGTTAGTGGCTTAGATGTTGTATATTAATAGCTTAGATGTTATAAATTAATAGCTTGAGGGTTAAAAATTAATGGTTTAAATGTATAAACTGATAGCTTAAATGTTATAAGTTAGTGGCTTAGATGTTGTAAATTAACAGCTTGAGGGTTAAAAATTAATGGTTTATAGGTATAAAGTGATAGCTTAAATGTTATAAGTTAGTGGCTTAGATGTTGTAAAATAATAGCATGAGGGTTAAAAATTACTGGTTTAAATGTATAAACTGATAGCTTAAATGTTATAAGTTAGTGGCTTAGATGTTGTATATTAATAGCTTAAATGTTATAAATTAATAGCTTAAATGTTATAATTTAGTGGTTTAGATGTTGTGTCTTAATAGCTTAAATGTTATAAATTAATAGCTTGAGGGTTAAAAATGAATGGTTTAAATGTATAAAGTGATAGCCTAAATGTTATAAGTTAGTGGCTTAGATGTTGTAAATTAACAGCTTGAGGGTTAAAAATTAATGGTTTAAATGTATAAACTGATAGCTTAAATGTTATAAGTTAGTGGCTTAGATGTTGTAAAATAATAGAATGAGGGTTAAAAATTAATGGTTTAAATGTATAAACTGATAGCTTAAATGGTATAAGTTAGTGGCTTAGATGTTGTATATTAATAGCTTAAATGTTATAAATTAATAGCTTGAGGGTTAAAAATGAATGGTTGAAATGTATAAACTGATAGCTTAAATGATATAAATTAGTGGCTTAGATGTTGTAAATTAACAGCTTGAGGGTTAAAAATTAATGGTTTATAGGTATAAAGTGATAGCTTAAATGTTATAAGTTAGTGGCTTAGATGTTGTAAAATAATAGCATGAGGGTTAGAAATAATGGTTTAAATGTATAAACTGATAGCCTAAATGTTATAAGTTAGTGACTTAGATGTTGTAAATTAACAGCTTGAGGGTTAAAAATGAATGGTTGAAATGTATAAACTGATAGCTTAAATGATATAAATTAGTGGATTAGATGTTGTAAATTAACAGCTTGAGGGTTAAAAATTAATGGTTTATAGGTATAAAGTGATAGCTTAAATGTTATAAGTTAGTGGCTTAGATGTTGTATATTAACAGCTTGAGGGTTAAAAATTAATTAATGGTTTAAATGAATAAACTGATAGCTTAAATGTTATAAGTTAGTGGCTTAGATGCTGTAAAATAATAGCATGTGGGTTAAAAATTAATGGTTTAAAGGTATAAAGTGTAATATGGTTGCATTTGTTGGGGTTTGCTTTTATTTGTTTAACTTGCAGCCACTTTTCTATTTTTTGTGATGTGTTCTTGTAGTAATGTGACTGCTGTTTCTGGGTTAGTGTGCCTGACTAGTACAGCTGTATCGTCCGCGAATGTCAGTATTTTGCTATTGGTAGTTGTTGGTATGTTGGCCGTGTATAATGTGCATAGTATTAGTCCTAGGACGCTTCCTTGCGGAACCCCTGCCTTGATGTCTTTAAGTTCAGAGTATGTGTCCTTGATTTTTATTACGAAGGTTCTGCTGCTTAAGTAGGATTTTATTAATTGGAATATTTGCTCCGGGAATTGTTTTCCGATTGTTTGTAGCAGGCTTTCGTGGTTTATTTTGTCAAATGCTTTCTCGATTATTGGTTTTAGGCGGACGTATATTATTTTTTCTAGAATTTTTGAAAACACAGGAAGTAGCGATATTGGTCTGTAAGATGCTGCTTGGTGTGGGTCTTTGCCTGGTTTAGGTAGCATTATGGTCTGTGCTAGTTTCCATAGTTTAAGATAGTATTGGATTCTTAGTATTGCATTGTATATTATTGTCATTAGTCGTATCGCTTTTGGAGGAAGGTTTTTCAAGATTTTACCATTGATTAGGTCGATTCCAGGTGCTTTATTGTTTTTTGTTTTTTCGATTATGTTTCTAATTTCTTGTGCTGTTGTTTTAGGTATGGTATATTGCTTGTCAGTTGAGGTACTAGTGGTTGGCGCATCTTCGTCCGTATGACAATTGAAGTTGCTGTTGTTGATATTACGTGGTGTAAATGTGCTGCATAGGTGCTTGGGAAATTCTTCAGCTTGCTCTTCGTTGCTTCTTGCTCATGTGTTATCTGCTTTTCTGATTGCTGGGGCTAGTTTAATTGGCTTTTTATTTTTTTTTTTCGTGGCTTTCCATAGGGAGTAGTTGGAGTTCTCGTGTGTAGAGAGTGTCTCTATGAATTTTGTGAATTCGTTATTATTGTGCTCTTTTATTTTGTTTTTTTATTTCCTTTGCAAGTTTGTTTAGGTGTTTTTTGTTTTCTCGTGATCTATGTTTTTGCCATTTTGCTTTCGCTTTTCTTTTTTCTCTGATTTTTTCAAGGATGTCTGGCGGAATTATTGTTGTTTATCTTTTGGTTGCTTCAGGTATGGTGCTTCTTGCCCTGCTGCTTCTTGAATAGTTTCTGTAAATGTTGTTACTGCCTGTTCAATGTGTTCGGGTGCTTTTAATGGGATGTTGCAGTTGATCTTACTCTCGATTATTTCTTTAAATGATTTCCATTTGGTGGTTTTATTGCATAGTATATCGGGATTGTTATAAATTATTGGTTTGTTTCTGTATGTAATTATTATGGGTGTATGATCGGAACTAAGCTCTAGACTGGGTGCTATTTTTAGCTTATTTACGTTTAGTCCTTTTGTAACTGCAAAATCGAGTAGGTCAGGTATTTTGCTCAGGTCTGTCGGCCAGTATGTCGGTCTTCCTGTGGATAATATATCGAGGTTATTGTTTCTAATGTGTTTTTCCAGGGTTCTACCTCGAGGTGAAGTAATTCTTGATCCCCATAGTGTGTGCTTTGAGTTATAGTCTCCCGCTGAAATAAACTTGTCACCTAAATGTTGAAAGTACTGTTCCCACGTTTGTGTTGTAATTTTGTGTCGCGGCGGTACATATACTGCTGATAACTGGAAATGATTGGTGCTAGTTTGTACTGTAACGGTGGTTGCTTGGATATATTCCTTACTGACTTGGCTGTGTAAGTAGTGTTTTATGTCGTTTCTTATTATCACTGCGGTCCCTCCGTGTGCTTTTCCTGAGGGGTGTTTGGTATCATATATAGTGTAGTACGGTATTTTCATGTAGCTTTTTGTAGCGAAGTGTGTTTCTGAAACAAGTAGTATGTCGATATTGTTGTTGTACAGGAATGTTTTAGTTTTTAGGGCCCTATGATGTAGGCCGTTTGAGTTCCAGGCAGCTATTTTTAGCGTGTCCCTTTTTATTTTTTGCTTAACATGTTTGTAAGTAATTAGAGCATGACCGTGATCTGTTGTGTTTGTTACCTGAGAACTGCATTTTGCTCGCTTATCATTTTTGTTAGCATTTCGGTGTTATCGATGGATTGCTTAAGCAGTTTTACGTTTCTTGTTTGTCTTTGCTAGTTTCCAGTTTTCGTCCTGGTAATATCTTTCGTTATCGTGGTTTCGCTCCTCCTGTTTCCACTGCTATTCCGTTTCTTCTATAGCCATATCGTTTTGGTTGTTGTTGCTTTGTTGTTGTTGTTTTAGGCTTGGTGAGTCTACCGACCTGCTTATATAGTGCGTTTCACCTTTGGTTGTAATTTTTATTGTTGGTATCTGCTGCATTTTTAAACTTCACCTCTCTATCGCTATTAACTTTGTTTCTCTTCGAACACTTCACCGGAGCACACGATCGACTAGACACGCCCGTCCACCTCGGTTGCCCGAGCAGGAGTGCCATATTCGAAGTGACTTGAATTTCTAAAGTATCGTTGATCTCTCAATTGTTTCGAAATTATCATTCAGACGTTTATTATTATCTACGGTGCTATAGTAATTGCGTTTCGATTCCTATTCAGCAAGTAGTACTCGGATAGCAACGAATTTATCACATCGGCCATTTTTACGCTCGCTTAAGCTTTATGATCTCCCGACGTCCTTCCATTTTCAATTATACTCGACGCTAATCCTCCCATATGTTTGACGAACCCGTGCTGTCGAATTAGAAAGTTAGTTATCTAGCTGTGACTTTTTGACTTTTGTTTATAATGTATTACGTTACATAGTATTACGTTATATAGAATTACGTTGTATTGTAATGCGTCATATAGTATTACGTAATATACTATTACGTTAAAATATATTACGTTTTAAAGAATTGCGTTATATTATATTACGTTATAATGTATTATCTTGTAATGTACCATGTTGTAATGTATTACGTTACAACCTATTACGTTATATAGTATTACGTTGCAACGTATTACGCTATATTATATTACGTTACATAGTGTTACTTTATATAGTATTACGTTATGTAGTATTACGTTATATTATATTATGTTGTAATGTGTTACGTTACAACCTATTGCGTTATATAGTATTACAGTATAAATATATTGCGTTACTAATATTACACTGTAACGTATTACGTTATGTAGTATTACAGTATAACGTATAACGTTATATAGTATCAGAGTATAACGTATTACGTTATATGGAAATACGTTTTAGTGTATCGCGCTATATGGTGTACGTCATATAATACAACGCTATAACAAATTACGTTACATAGTGTATGCCAAATCTAATCCAATCACCGTTTTCAATACTCACGGTTAAATATTCAATTGAACGTATCTCCGCTGTTATTGAAGATATCTCGACAATTCACTGCGCGTTATACTCCACATCTACTGCTTAATATATAGCACATCATCCTTTTTGCGCTATGTCAATTCTGTTCCCTGTCAAATCCAGTGCATTTACAGTTTTCGAATTTTCAAGACCAAATAAATCTAATTGAACGTATCTTCGCTGCTGTTGGGGTTACGAAGACATTTCGAAGCGCGTTATACTCCACATTTGATTCTTTATACAGGACACATCGATCGGTTTGCCCTACGTTAGCACTCTTCCCTGTCAAATCAAAAGCAATTATAGTGTTTAAATATTCAGGGCCAAATAAATCTAATTGATCGTATCTCCACTGCTATTGGGGTTACGAAGACATTTCGAAGCGCGTTATACTCCACATTTGATTCTTTATACAGGACACATCGATCGGTTTGCCCTACGTTAACACTCATCCCTGTCAAATCAAAAGCAATTATAGTGTTTAAATATTCAGGGCCAAATAAATCTAATCGATCGTATCTCCACTGCTATTGGGGTTACGAAGACATTTCGAAGCGCGTTATACTCCACATTTGATTCTTTATACAGGACACATCGTTCGGTTTGCCGAACGTTAACACTATTCCCTGTCATATGCAATGCAATTATATTATTTAAATTTTCAAGGCCAAATAAATCTAATTGATCGTATCTCCGCTGCTATTGGGGTTACGAAGACATTTCGAAGCGCGTTATACTCCACATTTGATTCTTTATACAGGACACAACGTTCGGTTTGCCCTACGTTAACATTCTTCCCTGTCAAATCTAATGCAATTATAGTATTTAAATTTTCAAGGCCAAATAAATCTAATTGATTGTATCTCCGCTGCTCTTGGGGTTACGAAGGCAATTCGGGGCGCGTTATACTCCACATTTGATTCTTTATACAGGACACATCGTTCGGTTTGCCCAACGTTAACACTCTTACCTGTCATATGCAATGCAATTATATTATTTAAATTTTCAAGGCCAAATAAATCTAATTGATCGTATCTCCGCTGCTATTGTGGTTATCTAGGGAATTCGATGCGCGTTATACTCCACATTTGATTCTTTATACAGGACACATCGATCGGTTTGCCCTACGTTAACACTCTTCCCTGTCAAATCAAAAGCAATTATAGTGTTTAAATATTCAGGGCCAAATAAATCTAATTGATCATATCTCCACTGCTATTGTGGTTATCTAGGGAATTCGATGCGCGTTATACTCCACATTTGATTCTTTATACAGGACACATCGTTCGGTTTGCCCAACGTTAACACTCTTCCCTGTCATATGCAATGCAATTATATTATTTAAATTTTCAAGGCCAAATAAATCTAATTGATCGTATCTCCACTGCTATTGGGGTTACGAAGACATTTCGAAGCGCGTTATACTCCACATTTGATTCTTTATACAGGACACAACGTTCGGTTTGCCCTACGTTAACATTTTTCCCTGACAAATCTAATGCAATTATAGTATTTAAATTTTCAAGGCCAAATAAATCTAATTGATCGTATCTCCACTGCTATTGGGGTTACGAAGACATTTCGAAGCGCGTTATACTCCACATTTGATTCTTTATACAGGACACATCGTTCGGTCTGCCCAACGTTAACACTCTTCCCTGTCATATGCAATGCAATTATATTATATAAATTTTCAAGGCCAAATAAATCTAATTGCTCGTATCTCCGCTGCTATTGGGGTTATCTAGGCAATTCGCAGCGCGTTATACTCCACATTTGATTCTTTATACAGGACACATCGATCGGTTTGCCCTACGTTAGCACTCTTCCCTGTCAAATCAAAAGCAATTATAGTGTTTAAATATTCACGGGCAAATAAATCTAATTGATCGTATCTCCACTGCTATTGTGGTTATCTAGGGAATTCGATGCGCGTTATACTCCACATTTGATTCTTTATACAGGACACATCGTTCGGTTTGCCCAACGTTAACACTCTTCCCTGTCATATGCAATGCAATTATGTTATTAAAATTTTCAAGGCCAAATAAATCTAATTGATCGTATCTCCGCTGCTATTGGGGTTATCTAGGCAATTCGCAGCGCGTTATACTCCACATTTGATTCTTTATACAGGACACATCGATCGGTTTGCCCTACGTTAACACTCTTCCCTGTCAAATCAAAAGCAATTATAGTGTTTAAATATTCAGGGCCAAATAAATCTAATCGATCGTATCTCCACTGCTGTTGGGGTTACGAAGACATTTCGAAGCGCGTTATACTCCACATTTGATTCTTTATACAGGACACAACGTTCGGTTTGCCCTACGTTAACATTTTTCCCTGACAAATCTAATGCAATTATAGTATTTAAATTTTCATGGCCAAATAAATCTAATTGATTGTATCTCCGCTGCTATTGGGGTTACGAAGACAATTCGCAGCGCGTTATACTCCACATTTGATTCTTTATACAGGACACATCGATCGGTTTGCCCTACGTTAACACTCTGCCCTGTCAAATCAAAAGCAATTATAGTGTTTAAATATTCACGGCCAAATAAATCTAATTGATCGTATCTCCACTGCTATTGTGGTTATCTAGGGAATTCGATGCGCGTTATACTCCACATTTGATTCTTTATACAGGACACATCGTTCGGTTTGCCCAACGTTAACACTCTTCCCCGTCATATGCAATGCAATTATATTATTTAAATTTTCAAGGCCAAATAAATCTAATTGATCGTATCTCCACTGCTATTGCGGTTACGAAGACATTTCGAAGCGCGTTATACTCCACTTTTGATTATTTATACCGGACACAACGTTCGGTTTGCCCTACGTTAACTCTCTTCCCTGTCATATGCAATGCAATTATATTATTTAAATTTTCAAGGCCAAATAAATCTAATTGATCGTATCTCCACTGCTATTGGGGTTACGAAGACATTTCGAAGCGCGTTATACTCCACATTTGGTTCTTTATACAGGACACATCGTTCGGTTTGCCCAACGTTAACACTCTTCCCTGTCATATGCAATGCAATTATTTTATTTAAATTTTCAAGGCCAAATAAATCTAATTGATCGTATCTCCGCTGCTATTGGGGTTATCTAGGCAATTCGCAGCGCGTTATACTCCACATTTGATTCTTTATACAGGACACATCGATCGGTTTGCCCTACGTTAGCACTCTTCCCTGTCAAATCAAAAGCAATTATAGTGTTTAAATATTCAGGGCCAAATAAATCTAATTGATCGTATCTCCACTGCTATTGGGGTTACGAAGACATTTCGAAGCGCGTTATACTCCACATTTGATTCTTTATACAGGACACATCGTACGGTTTGCCCAACGTTAACACTCTTCCCTGTCATATGCAATGCAATTATAGTGTTTAAATATTCAGGGCTAAATAAATCTAATTGAACGTATCTCCACTGCTATTGTGGTTATCTAGGGAATTCGATGCGCGTTATACTCCACATTTGATTCTTTATACAGGACACATCGTTCGGTTTGCCCAACGTTAACACTCTTCCCTGTCATATGCAATGCAATTATAGTATTTAAATTTTCAAGGCCAAATAAATCTAATTGATCGTATCTCCACTGCTATTGGTGTTACGAAGACATTTCGAAGCGCGTTATACTCCACATTTGATTCTTTATACAGGACACATCGTTCGGTCTGCCCAACGTTAACACTCTTCCCTGTCATATGCAATGCAATTATATTATTTAAATTTTCAAGGCCAAATAAATCTAATTGCTCGTATCTCCACTGCTATTGGGGTCTCGAAGACATTTCGAAGCGCGCTATACTCCACATTTGATTCTTTATACAGGACACAACGTTCGGTTTGCCCTACGTTAACTCTCTTCCCTGTCATATGCAATGCAATTATTTTATTTAAATTTTCAAGGCCAAATAAATCTAATTGATCGTATCTCCACTGCTATTGGGGTTACGAAGACATTTCGAAGCGCGTTATACTCCACATTTGATTCTTTATACAGGACACATCGTTCGGTTTGCCCAACGTTAACACTCTTCCCTGTCATATGCAATGCAATTATTTTATTTAAATTTTCAAGACCAAATAAATCTAATTGAACGTATCTTCGCTGCTGTTGGGGTTACGAAGACATTTCGAAGCGCGTTATACTCCACATTTGATTCTTTATACAGGACACATCGATCGGTTTGCCCTACGTTAGCACTCTTCCCTGTCAAATCAAAAGCAATTATAGTGTTTAAATATTCAGGGCCAAATAAATCTAATTGATCGTATCTCCACTGCTATTGGGGTTACGAAGACATTTCGAAGCGCGTTATACTCCACATTTGATTCTTTATACAGGACACATCGATCGGTTTGCCCTACGTTAACACTCATCCCTGTCAAATCAAAAGCAATTATAGTGTTTAAATATTCAGGGCCAAATAAATCTAATCGATCGTATCTCCACTGCTATTGGGGTTACGAAGACATTTCGAAGCGCGTTATACTCCACATTTGATTCTTTATACAGGACACATCGTTCGGTTTGCCGAACGTTAACACTATTCCCTGTCATATGCAATGCAATTATATTATTTAAATTTTCAAGGCCAAATAAATCTAATTGATCGTATCTCCGCTGCTATTGGGGTTACGAAGACATTTCGAAGCGCGTTATACTCCACATTTGATTCTTTATACAGGACACAACGTTCGGTTTGCCCTACGTTAACATTCTTCCCTGTCAAATCTAATGCAATTATAGTATTTAAATTTTCAAGGCCGAATAAATCTAATTGATTGTATCTCCGCTGCTCTTGGGGTTACGAAGGCAATTCGGGGCGCGTTATACTCCACATTTGATTCTTTATACAGGACACATCGTTCGGTTTGCCCAACGTTAACACTCTTACCTGTCATATGCAATGCAATTATATTATTTAAATTTTCAAGGCCAAATAAATCTAATTGATCGTATCTCCGCTGCTATTGTGGTTATCTAGGGAATTCGATGCGCGTTATACTCCACATTTGATTCTTTATACAGGACACATCGATCGGTTTGCCCTACGTTAACACTCTTCCCTGTCAAATCAAAAGCAATTATAGTGTTTAAATATTCAGGGCCAAATAAATCTAATTGATCATATCTCCACTGCTATTGTGGTTATCTAGGGAATTCGATGCGCGTTATACTCCACATTTGATTCTTTATACAGGACACATCGTTCGGTTTGCCCAACGTTAACACTCTTCCCTGTCATATGCAATGCAATTATATTATTTAAATTTTCAAGGCCAAATAAATCTAATTGATCGTATCTCCACTGCTATTGGGGTTACGAAGACATTTCGAAGCGCGTTATACTCCACATTTGATTCTTTATACAGGACACAACGTTCGGTTTGCCCTACGTTAACATTTTTCCCTGACAAATCTAATGCAATTATAGTATTTAAATTTTCAAGGCCAAATAAATCTAATTGATCGTATCTCCACTGCTATTGGGGTTACGAAGACATTTCGAAGCGCGTTATACTCCACATTTGATTCTTTATACAGGACACATCGTTCGGTCTGCCCAACGTTAACACTCTTCCCTGTCATATGCAATGCAATTATATTATATAAATTTTCAAGGCCAAATAAATCTAATTGCTCGTATCTCCGCTGCTATTGGGGTTATCTAGGCAATTCGCAGCGCGTTATACTCCACATTTGATTCTTTATACAGGACACATCGATCGGTTTGCCCTACGTTAGCACTCTTCCCTGTCAAATCAAAAGCAATTATAGTGTTTAAATATTCACGGGCAAATAAATCTAATTGATCGTATCTCCACTGCTATTGTGGTTATCTAGGGAATTCGATGCGCGTTATACTCCACATTTGATTCTTTATACAGGACACATCGTTCGGTTTGCCCAACGTTAACACTCTTCCCTGTCATATGCAATGCAATTATGTTATTAAAATTTTCAAGGCCAAATAAATCTAATTGATCGTATCTCCGCTGCTATTGGGGTTATCTAGGCAATTCGCAGCGCGTTATACTCCACATTTGATTCTTTATACAGGACACATCGATCGGTTTGCCCTACGTTAACACTCTTCCCTGTCAAATCAAAAGCAATTATAGTGTTTAAATTTTCAAGGCCAAATAAATCTAATTGATTGTATCTTCGCTGCTATTGGGGTTACGAAGGCAACTCGGGGCGCGTTATACTCCACATTTGATTCTTTATACAGGACACATCGTTCGGTTTGCCCAACGTTAACACTCTTACCTGTCATATGCAATGCAATTATATTATTTAAATTTTCAAGGCCAAATAAATCTAATTGATCGTATCTCCGCTGCTATTGGAGTTATCTAGGAAATTAGCAGCGCGTTATACTCCACATTTGATTCTTTATACTGGACACAACGCTCGGTTTGCCCTACGTTAACTCTCTTCCCTGTCATATGCAATGCAATTATATTATTTAAATTTTCAAGGCCAAATAAATCTAATTGATCGTATCTCCGCTGCTATTGGGGTTATCTAGGCAATTCGCAGCGCGTTATACTCCACATTTGATTCTTTATACAGGACACATCGATCGGTTTGCCCTACGTTAACACTCTTCCCTGTCAAATCAAAAGCAATTATAGTGTTTAAATATTCAGGGCCAAATAAATCTAATCGATCGTATCTCCACTGCTGTTGGGGTTACGAAGACATTTCGAAGCGCGTTATACACCACATTTGATTCTTTATACAGGACACAACGTTCGGTTTGCCCTACGTTAACATTTTTCCCTGACAAATCTAATGCAATTATAGTATTTAAATTTTCAAGGCCAAATAAATCTAATTGATTGTATCTCCGCTGCTATTGGGGTTACGAAGACAATTCGCAGCGCGTTATACTCCACATTTGATTCTTTATACAGGACACATCGATCGGTTTGCCCTACGTTAACACTCTGCCCTGTCAAATCAAAAGCAATTATAGTGTTTAAATATTCACGGCCAAATAAATCTAATTGATCGTATCTCCACTGCTATTGTGGTTATCTAGGGAATTCGATGCGCGTTATACTCCACATTTGATTCTTTATACAGGACACATCGTTCGGTTTGCCCAACGTTAACACTCTTCCCCGTCATATGCAATGCAATTATATTATTTAAATTTTCAAGGCCAAATAAATCTAATTGATCGTATCTCCACTGCTATTGCGGTTACGAAGACATTTCGAAGCGCGTTATACTCCACTTTTGATTATTTATACCGGACACAACGTTCGGTTTGCCCTACGTTAACTCTCTTCCCTGTCATATGCAATGCAATTATATTATTTAAATTTTCAAGGCCAAATAAATCTAATTGATCGTATCTCCACTGCTATTGGGGTTACGAAGACATTTCGAAGCGCGTTATACTCCACATTTGGTTCTTTATACAGGACACATCGTTCGGTTTGCCCAACGTTAACACTCTTCCCTGTCATATGCAATGCAATTATTTTATTTAAATTTTCAAGGCCAAATAAATCTAATTGATCGTATCTCCGCTGCTATTGGGGTTATCTAGGCAATTCGCAGCGCGTTATACTCCACATTTGATTCTTTATACAGGACACATCGATCGGTTTGCCCTACGTTAGCACTCTTCCCTGTCAAATCAAAAGCAATTATAGTGTTTAAATATTCAGGGCCAAATAAATCTAATTGATCGTATCTCCACTGCTATTGGGGTTACGAAGACATTTCGAAGCGCGTTATACTCCACATTTGATTCTTTATACAGGACACATCGTTCGGTTTGCCCAACGTTAACACTCTTCCCTGTCATATGCAATGCAATTATAGTGTTTAAATATTCAGGGCTAAATAAATCTAATTGAACGTATCTCCACTGCTATTGTGGTTATCTAGGGAATTCGATGCGCGTTATACTCCACATTTGATTCTTTATACAGGACACATCGTTCGGTTTGCCCAACGTTAACACTCTTCCCTGTCATATGCAATGCAATTATAGTATTTAAATTTTCAAGGCCAAATAAATCTAATTGATCGTATCTCCACTGCTATTGGTGTTACGAAGACATTTCGAAGCGCGTTATACTCCACATTTGATTCTTTATACAGGACACATCGTTCGGTCTGCCCAACGTTAACACTCTTCCCTGTCATATGCAATGCAATTATATTATTTAAATTTTCAAGGCCAAATAAATCTAATTGCTCGTATCTCCACTGCTATTGGGGTCTCGAAGACATTTCGAAGCGCGCTATACTCCACATTTGATTCTTTATACAGGACACAACGTTCGGTTTGCCCTACGTTAACTCTCTTCCCTGTCATATGCAATGCAATTATTTTATTTAAATTTTCAAGGCCAAATAAATCTAATTGATCGTATCTCCACTGCTATTGGGGTTACGAAGACATTTCGAAGCGCGTTATACTCCACATTTGATTCTTTATACAGGACACATCGTTCGGTTTGCCCAACGTTAACACTCTTCCCTGTCATATGCAATGCAATTATTTTATTTAAATTTTCAAGGCCAAATAAATCTAATTGATCGTATCTCCGCTGCTATTGGGGTTATCTAGGCAATTCGCAGCGCGTTATACTCCACATTTGATTCTTTATACAGGACACATCGATCGGTTTGCCCTACGTTAGCACTCTTCCCTGTCAAATCAAAAGCAATTATAGTGTTTAAATATTCAGGGCCAAATAAATCTAATTGATCGTATCTCCACTGCTATTGGGGTTACGAAGACATTTCGAAGTGCGTTATACTCCACATTTGATTCTTTATACAGGACACATCGTTCGGTTTGCCCAACGTTAACACTCTTCCCTGTCATATGCAATGCAATTATAGTGTTTAAATATTCAGGGCTAAATAAATCTAATTGAACGTATCTCCACTGCTATTGTGGTTATCTAGGGAATTCGATGCGCGTTATACTCCACATTTGATTCTTTATACAGGACACATCGTTCGGTTTGCCCAACGTTAACACTCTTCCCTGTCATATGCAATGCAATTATATTATTTAAATTTTCAAGGCCAAATAAATCTAATTGAACGTATCTCCACTGCTATTGGGGTTACGAAGACATTTCGAAGCGCGTTATACTCCACATTTGATTCTTTATACAGGACACAACGTTCGGTTTGCCCTACGTTAACATTCTTCCCTGTCAAATCTAATGCAATTATAGTATTTAAATTTTCAAGGCCAAATAAATCTAATTGATTGTATCTCCGCTGCTATTGGGGTTACGAAGGCAATTCGGGGCGCGTTATACTCCACATTTGATTCTTTATACAGGACACATCGTTCGGTTTGCCCAACGTTAACACTCTTACCTGTCATATGCAATGCAATTATATTATTTAAATTTTCAAGGCCAAATAAATCTAATTGATCGTATCTTCGCTGCTATTGGAGTTATCTAGGCAATTAGCAGCGCGTTATACTCCACATTTGATTCTTTATACAGGACACAACGTTCGGTTTGCCCTACGTTAACTCTCTTCCCTGTCATATGCAATGCAATTATATTATTTAAATTTTCAAGGCCAAATAAATCTAATTGAACGTATCTCCGCTGCTATTGGGGTTATCTAGACAATTCGCAGCGCGTTATACTCCACATTTGATTCTTTATACAGGACACATCGATCGGTTTGCCCTACGTTAACACTCTTCCCTGTCAAATCAAAAGCAATTATAGTGTTTAAATATTCAGGGCCAAATAAATCTAATTGATCGTATCTCCACTGCTGTTGGGGTTACGAAGACATTTCGAAGCGCGTTATACTCCACATTTGATTCTTTATACAGGACACAACGTTCGGTTTGCCCTACGTTAACATTTTTCCCTGACAAATCTAATGCAATTATAGTATTTAAATTTTCAAGGCCAAATAAATCTAATTGATCGTATCTCCACTGCTATTGGGGTTACGAAGACATTTCGAAGCGCGTTATACTCCACATTTGATTCTTTATACAGGACACATCGTTCGGTCTGCCCAACGTTAACACTCTTCCCTGTCATATGCAATGCAATTATATTATATAAATTTTCAAGGCCAAATAAATCTAATTGCTCGTATCTCCACTGCTATTGTGGTTATCTAGGGAATTCGATGCGCGTTATACTCCACATTTGATTCTTTATACAGGACACATCGTTCGGTTTGCCCAACGTTAACACTCTTCCCTGTCATATGCAATGCAATTATATTATTTAAATTTTTAAGGCCAAATAAATCTAATTGATCGTATCTCCACTGCTATTGGGGTTACGAAGACATTTCGAAGCGCGTTATACTCCACATTTGATTCTTTATACAGGACACATCGTTCGGTCTGCCCAACGTTAACACTCTTCCCTGTCATATGCAATGCAATTATATTATATAAATTTTCAAGGCCAAATAAATCTAATTGCTCGTATCTCCGCTGCTATTGGGGTTATCTAGGCAATTCGCAGCGCGTTATACTCCACATTTGATTCTTTATACAGGACACATCGATCGGTTTGCCCTACGTTAGCACTCTTCCCTGTCAAATCAAAAGCAATTATAGTGTTTAAATATTCAGGGCCAAATAAATCTAATTGATCGTATCTCCACTGCTATTGGGGTTACGAAGACATTTCGAAGTGCGTTATACTCCACATTTGATTCTTTATACAGGACACATCGTTCGGTTTGCCCAACGTTAACACTCTTCCCTGTCATATGCAATGCAATTATAGTGTTTAAATATTCAGGGCTAAATAAATCTAATTGAACGTATCTCCACTGCTATTGTGG
Source organism: Bombus lapidarius (assembly GCA_936014575.1). Taxonomy (NCBI): domain Eukaryota; kingdom Metazoa; phylum Arthropoda; class Insecta; order Hymenoptera; family Apidae; genus Bombus; species Bombus lapidarius. Next base: position 283,431 of record CAKXZU010000132.1, read on the forward strand.
TTATCTAGGGAATTCGATGCGCGTTATACTCCACATTTGATTCTTTATACAGGACACATCGTTCGGTTTGCCCAACGTTAACACTCTTCCCTGTCATATGCAATGCAATTATATTATTTAAATTTTCAAGGCCAAATAAATCTAATTGAACGTATCTCCACTGCTATTGGGGTTACGAAGACATTTCGAAGCGCGTTATACTCCACATTTGATTCTTTATACAGGACACAACGTTCGGTTTGCCCTACGTTAACACTCTTCCCTGTCAAATCTAATGCAATTATAGTATTTAAATTTTCAAGGCCAAATAAATCTAATTGATTGTATCTCCGCTGCTATTGGGGTTACGAAGGCAATTCGGGGCGCGTTATACTCCACATTTGATTCTTTATACAGGACACATCGTTCGGTTTGCGCAACGTTAACACTCTTACCTGTCATATGCAATGCAATTATATTATTTAAATTTTCAAGGCCAAATAAATCTAATTGATCGTATCTTCGCTGCTATTGGAGTTATCTAGGCAATTAGCAGCGCGTTATACTCCACATTTGATTCTTTATACAGGACACATCGATCGGTTTGCCCTACGTTAACACTCTTCCCTGTCAAATCAAAAGCAATTATAGTGTTTAAATATTCAGGGCCAAATAAATCTAATTGATCGTATCTCCACTGCTGTTGGGGTTACGAAGACATTTCGAAGCGCGTTATACTCCACATTTGATTCTTTATACAGGACACAACGTTCGGTTTGCCCTACGTTAACATTTTTCCCTGACAAATCTAATGCAATTATAGTATTTAAATTTTCAAGGCCAAATAAATCTAATTGATCGTATCTCCACTGCTATTGGGGTTACGAAGACATTTCGAAGCGCGTTATACTCCACATTTGATTCTTTATACAGGACACATCGTTCGGTCTGCCCAACGTTAACACTCTTCCTTGTCATATGCAATGCAATTATATTATATAAATTTTCAAGGCCAAATAAATCTAATTGCTCGTATCTCCACTGCTATTGGGGTCTCGAAGACATTTCGAAGCGCGCTATACTCCACATTTGATTCTTTATACAGGACACAACGTTCGGTTTGACCTACATTAACTGTCTTCCCAGTCAAATCAAAAGCAATTATAGTTTTTAATTTTCAAGGCCAAATAAATCTAATAGATCGTATCTCCGCTGCTATTGGGGACATCTAGGCAATTCGTAGCGCGTTATACTCCACATTTGATTCTTCATACACGACACATCATTCGGTTTGCATAATGTTAACACTCTTCCCTGTCATATCCAATGCAATTATAGTATTTAAATTTTCAAGGCCAAATAAATCTATTGGATCGTACCTCCGCTGCTATTGGGGTAATCTAGGCAATTCGCAGCGCGTTATACTCCACATTCGATTCTTTATACAGGACACATCGATCGGTTTGCCCTACGTTAACACTCCGCCCTGTCAAATCAAAAGCAATTATAGTGTTTAAATATTCACGGCCAAATAAATCTAATTGATCGTATCTCCACTGCTATTGTGCTTATCTAGGGAATTCGATGCGCGTTATACTCCACATTTGATTCTTTATACAGGACACATCGTTCGGTTTGCCCAACGTTAACACTCTTCCCTGTCATATGCAATGCAATTATATTATTTAAATTTTTAAGGCCAAATAAATCTAATTGATCGTATCTCCACTGCTATTGGGGTTACGAAGACATTTCGAAGCGCGTTATACTCCACATTTGATTCTTTATACAGGACACATCGTTCGGATTGCCCAACGTTAACACTCTTCCCTGTCATATGCAATGCAATTATTTTATTTAAATTTTCAAGGCCAAATAAATCTAATTGATCGTATCTCCGCTGCTATTGGGGTTATCTAGGCAATTCGCAGCGCGTTATACTCCACATTTGATTCTTTATACAGGACACATCGATCGGTTTGCCCTACGTTAGCACTCTTCCCTGTCATATGCAATGCAATTATAGTATTTAAATTTTCAAGGCCAAATAAATCTAATTGATCGTATCTCCACTGCTATTGGGGTTACGAAGACATTTCGAAGCGCGTTATACTCCACATTTGATTCTTTATACAGGACACATCGTTCGGTCTGCCCAACGTTAACACTCTTCCCTGTCATATGCAATGCAATTATATTATTTAAATTTTCAAGGCCAAATAAATCTAATTGCTCGTATCTCCACTGCTATTGGGGTCTCGAAGACATTTCGAAGCGCGCTATACTCCACATTTGATTCTTTATACAGGACACAACGTTCGGTTTGCCCTACGTTAACTCTCTTCCCTGTCATATGCAATGCAATTATATTATTTAAATTTTCAAGGCCAAATAAATCTAATTGATCGTATCTCCACTGCTATTGGGGTTACGAAGACATTTCGAAGCGCGTTATACTCCACATTTGATTCTTTATACAGGACACATCGTTCGGTTTGCCCAACGTTAACACTCTTCCCTGTCATATGCAATGCAATTATATTATTTAAATTTTCCAGGCCAAATAAATCTAATTGCTCGTATCTCCACTGCTATTGGGGTCTCGAAGACATTTCGAAGCGCGCTATACTCCACATTTGATTCTTTATACAGGACACAACGTTCGGTTTGACCTACATTAACTGTCTTCCCAGTCAAATCAAAAGCAATTATAGTTTTTAATTTTCAAGGCCAAATAAATCTAATAGATCGTATCTCCGCTGCTATTGGGGACATCTAGGCAATTCGTAGCGCGTTATACTCCACATTTGATTCTTCATACACGACACATCATTCGGTTTGCATAATGTTAACACTCTTCCCTGTCATATCCAATGCAATTATAGTATTTAAATTTTCAAGGCCAAATAAATCTAATGGATCGTACCTCCGCTGCTATTGGGGTAATCTAGGCAATTCGCAGCGCGTTATACTCCACATTCGATTCTTTATACAGGACACATCGATCGGTTTGCCCTACGTTAACACTCCGCCCTGTCAAATCAAAAGCAATTATAGTGTTTAAATATTCACGGCCAAATAAATCTAATTGATCGTATCTCCACTGCTATTGTGGTTATCTAGGGAATTCGATGCGCGTTATACTCCACATTTGATTCTTTATACAGGACACATCGTTCGGTTTGCCCAACGTTAACACTCTTCCCTGTCATATGCAATGCAATTATATTATTTAAATTTTCAAGGCCAAATAAATCTAATTGATCGTATCTCCACTGCTATTGGGGTTACGAAGACATTTCGAAGCGCGTTATACTCCACATTTGATTCTTTATACAGGACACATCGTTCGGTTTGCCCAACGTTAACACTCTTCCCTGTCATATGCAATGCAATTATTTTATTTAAATTTTCAAGGCCAAATAAATCTAATTGATCGTATCTCCGCTGCTATTGGGGTTATCTAGGCAATTCGCAGCGCGTTATACTCCACATTTGATTCTTTATACAGGACACATCGATCGGTTTGCCCTACGTTAGCACTCTTCCCTGTCAAGTCAAAAGCAATTATAGTGTTTAAATATTCAGGGCCAAATAAATCTAATTGATCGTATCTCCACTGCTATTGGGGTTACGAAGACATTTCGAAGCGCGTTATACTCCACATTTGATTCTTTATACAGGACACATCGTTCGGTTTGCCCAACGTTAACACTCTTCCCTGTCATATGCAATGCAATTATAGTGTTTAAATATTCAGGGCTAAATAAATCTAATTGAACGTATCTCCACTGCTATTGTGGTTATCTAGGGAATTCGATGCGCGTTATACTCCACATTTGATTCTTTATACAGGACACATCGTTCGGTTTGCCCAACGTTAACACTCTTCCCTGTCATATGCAATGCAATTATAGTATTTAAATTTTCAAGGCCAAATAAATCTAATTGATCGTATCTCCACTGCTATTGGGCTTACGAAGACATTTCGAAGCGCGTTATACTCCACATTTGATTCTTTATACAGGACACATCGTTCGGTCTGCCCAACGTTAACAATTCTTCCCTGTCATATGCAATGCAATTATATTATTTAAATTTTCAAGGCCAAATAAATCTAATTGATCGTATCTCCACTGCTATTGGGGTTACGAAGACATTTCGAAGCGCGTTATACTCCACATTTGATTCTTTATACAGGACACATCGTTCGGTTTGCCCAACGTTAACACTCTTCCCTGTCATATGCAATGCAATTATTTTATTTAAATTTTCAAGGCCAAATAAATCTAATTGATCGTATCTCCGCTGCTATTGGGGTTATCTAGGCAATTCGCAGCGCGTTATACTCCACATTTGATTCTTTATACAGGACACATCGATCGGTTTGCCCTACGTTAGCACTCTTCCCTGTCAAATCAAAAGCAATTATAGTGTTTAAATATTCAGGGCCAAATAAATCTAATTGATCGTATCTCCACTGCTATTGGGGTTACGAAGACATTTCGAAGCGCGTTATACTCCACATTTGATTCTTTATACAGGACACATCGTTCGGTTTGCCCAACGTTAACACTCTTCCCTGTCATATGCAATGCAATTATAGTGTTTAAATATTCAGGGCTAAATAAATCTAATTGAACGTATCTCCACTGCTATTGTGGTTATCTAGGGAATTCGATGCGCGTTATACTCCACATTTGATTCTTTATACAGGACACATCGTTCGGTTTGCCCAACGTTAACACTCTTCCCTGTCATATGCAATGCAATTATATTATTTAAATTTTCAAGGCCAAATAAATCTAATTGATCGTATCTCCACTGCTATTGGGGTTACGAAGACATTTCGAAGCGCGTTATACTCCACATTTGATTCTTTATACAGGACACAACGTTCGGTTTGCCCTACGTTAACATTCTTCCCTGTCAAATCTAATGCAATTATAGTATTTAAATTTTCAAGGCCAAATAAATCTAATTGATTGTATCTCCGCTGCTATTGGGGTTACGAAGGCAACTCGGGGCGCGTTATACTGCACATTTCATTCTTTATACAGGACACATCGTTCGGTTTGCCCAACGTTAACACTCTTACCTGTCATATGCAATGCAATTATATTATTTAAATTTTCAAGGCCAAATAAATCTAATTGATCGTATCTCCGCTGCTATTGGAGTTATCTAGGCAATTAGCAGCGCGTTATACTCCACATTTGATTCTTTATACAGGACACAACGTTCGGTTTGCCCTACGTTAACTCTCTTCCCTGTCATATGCAATGCAATTATATTATTTAAATTTTCAAGGCCAAATAAATCTAATTGAACGTATCTCCGCTGCTATTGGGGTTATCTAGGCAATTCGCAGCGCGTTATACTCCACATTTGATTCTTTATACAGGACACATCGTTCGGTCTGCCCAACGTTAACACACTTCCCTGTCATATGCAATGCAATTATATTATTTAAATTTTCAAGGCCAAATAAATCTAGTTGCTCGTATCTCCACTGCTATTGGGGTCTCGAAGACATTTCGAAGCGCGCTATACTCCACATTTGATTCTTTATACAGGACACAACGTTCGGTTTGACCTACATTAACTGTCTTCCCAGTCAAATCAAAAGCAATTATAGTTTTTAATTTTCAAGGCCAAATAAATCTAATAGATCGTATCTCCGCTGCTATTGGGGTTACGAAGGCAATTCGGGGCGCGTTATACTGCACATTTGATTCTTTATACAGGACACATCGATCGGTTTGCCCTACGTTAACACTCTTCCCTGTCAAATCAAAAGCAATTATAGTGTTTAAATATTCAGGGCCAAATAAATCTAATTGATCGTATCTCCACTGCTGTTGGGGTTACGAAGACATTTCGAAGCGCGTTATACTCCACATTTGATTCTTTATACAGGACACAACGTTCGGTTTGCCCTACGTTAACATTTTTCCCTGACAAATCTAATGCAATTATAGTATTTAAATTTTCAAGGCCAAATAAATCTAATTCATCGTATCTCCACTGCTATTGGGGTTACGAAGACATTTCGAAGCGCGTTATACTCCACATTTGATTCTTTATACAGGACACATCGTTCGGTCTGCCCAACGTTAACACACTTCCCTGTCATATGCAATGCAATTATATTATTTAAATTTTCAAGGCCAAATAAATCTAGTTGCTCGTATCTCCACTGCTATTGGGGTCTCGAAGACATTTCGAAGCGCGCTATACTCCACATTTGATTCTTTATACAGGACACAACGTTCGGTTTGACCTACATTAACTGTCTTCCCAGTCAAATCAAAAGCAATTATAGTTTTTAATTTTCAAGGCCAAATAAATCTAATAGATCGTATCTCCGCTGCTATTGGGGACATCTAGGCAATTCGTAGCGCGTTATACTCCACATTTGATTCTTCATACACGACACATCATTCGGTTTGCATAATGTTAACACTCTTCCCTGTCATGTCCAATGCAATTATAGTATTTAAATTTTCAAGGCGAAATAAATCTAATGGATCGTACCTCCGCTGCTATTGGGGTAATCTAGGCAATTCGCAGCGCGTTATACTCCACATTCGATTCTTTATACAGGAAACATCGATCGGTTTGCCCTACGTTAACACTCCGCCCTGTCAAATCAAAAGCAATTATAGTGTTTAAATATTCACGGCCAAATAAATCTAATTGATCGTATCTCCACTGCTATTGTGGTTATCTAGGGAATTCGATGCGCGTTATACCCCACATTTGATTCTTTATACAGGACACATCGTTCGGTTTGCCCAACGTTAACACTCTTCCCTGTCATACGCAATGCAATTACATTATTTAAATTTTCAAGGCCAAATAAATCTAATTGATCGTATCTCCACTGCTATTGGGGTTACGAAGACATTTCGAAGCTCGTTATACTCCACATTTGATTCTTTATACAGGACACAACGTTCGGTTTGCCCTACGTTAACTCTCTTCCCTGTCATATGCAATGCAATTATATTATTTAAATTTTCAAGGCCAAATAAATCTAATTGATCGTATCTCCGCTGCTATTGGGATTATCTAGGCAATTCGCAGCGCGTTATACTCCACATTTGATTCTTTATACAGGACACATCGATCGGTTTGCCCTACGTTAACACTCATCCCTGTCAAATCAAAAGCAATTATAGTGTTTAAATATTCAGGGCCAAATAAATCTAATTGATTGTATCTCCACTGCTATTGGGGTTACGAAGACATTTCGAAGCGCGTTATACTCCACATTTGATTCTTTATACAGGACACATCGTTCGGTTTGCCCAACGTTAACACTCTTACCTGTCATATGCAATGCAATTATATTATTTAAATTTTCAAGGCCAAATAAATCTAATTGATTGTATCTCCGCTGCTATTGTGGTTATCTAGGCAATTCGCAGCGCGTTATACTCCACATTTGATTCTTTATACAGGACACATCGATCGGTTTGCACTACGTTAACACTCTTCCCTGTTATATCCAATGCAATTATATTATTTAAATTTTCAAGGCCAAATAAATCTAATTGATCGTATCTCCACTGCTATTGGGGTCTCGAAGACATTTCGAAGCGCGCTATACTCCACATTTGATTCTTTATACAGGACACAACGTTCGGTTTGACCTACATTAACTGTCTTCCCAGTCAAATCAAAAGCAATTATAGTTTTTAATTTTCAAGGCCAAATAAATCTAATAGATCGTATCTCCGCTGCTATTGGGAACATCTAGGCAATTCGTAGCGCGTTATACTCCACATTTGATTCTTCATACAGGACACATCATTCGGTTTGCATAATGTTAACACTCTTCCCTGTCATATCCAATGCAATTATAGTATTTAAATTTTCAAGGCCAAATAAATCTAATGGATCGTACCTCCGCTGCTATTGGGGTTACGAAGACATTTCGAAGCGCGTTGTACTCCACATTTGATTCTTTATACAGGACACAACGTTCGGTTTGCCCTACGTTAACATTCTTCCCTGTCAAATCTAATGCAATTATAGTATTTAAATTTTCAAGGCCAAATAAATCTAATTGATTGTATCTCCGCTGCTATTGGGGTTACGAAGGCAATTCGGGGCGCGTTATACTCCACATTTGATTCTTTATACAGGACACATCGTTTGGTTTGTCCAACGTTAACACTCTTCCCTGTCATATGCAATGCAATTATATTATTTAAATTTTCAAGGCCAAATAAATCTAATTGATCGTATCTCCGTTGCTATTGGGGTTATCTAGGCAATTCGCAGCGCGTTATACTCCACATTTGATTCTTTATACAGGACACATCGATCGGTTTGCCCTACGTTAACACTCTTCCCTGTTATATCCAATGCAATTATATTATTTAAATTTTCAAGGCCAAATAAATCTAATTGATCGTATCTCCACTGCTATTGGGGTTACGAAGACATTTCGAAGCGCGTTATGCTCCACATTTGATTCTTTATACAGGACGCATCGTTCGGTTTGCCCAACGTTAACACTCTTCCCTGTCATATGCAATGCAATTATATTATTTAAATTTTCAAGGCCAAATAAATCTAATTGATCGTATCTCAGCTGCTATTGGAGTTATCTAGGCAATTCGCAGCGCGTTATACTCCACATTTGATTCTTTATACAGGACACATCGATCGGTTTGCCCAATGTTAACACTCTTCCCTGTCATATGCAATGCAATTATATTATTTAAATTTTCAAGGCCAAATAAATCTAATTGATTGTATCTCCGCTGCTATTGGGGTTACGAAGACAATTCGGGGCACGTTATACTCCGCATTCGATTCTTTATACAGGGCACATCGTTCGGTTTGCCCTACGTTAACACTCCTCCCTGTCAAACCAACAGCAATTATAGTGTTTAAATTTTCAGGGCCAAATAAATCTAATTGATCGTATCTCCACTGCTATTGGGGTTATCTAGGCAATTCGATGCGCGTTATACTCCACATTTGATTCTTTATACAGGACACATCGTTCGGTTTGCCCAACGTTAACACTCTTCCCTGTCATATGCAATGCAATTATATTATTTAAATTTTCAAGGCCAAATAAATCTAATTGATCGTATCTCCGTTGCTATTGGGGTTATCTAGGCAATTCGCAGCGCGTTATACTCCACATTTGATTCTTTATACAGGACACATCGATCGGTTTGCCCTACATTAACTGTCTTTCCTGTCAAATCAAAAGCAATTATAGTTTTTAATTTTCAAGGCCAAATAAATCTAATTGAACGTATCTCCGCTGCTATTGGAATTACGAAGACAATTCGGGGCGCGTTATACTCCGCATTTGATTCTTTATACAGGGTACATCGTTCGGTTTGCCCTACGTTAACACTCTTCCCTGTCAAATCAAAACCAATTATAGTGTTTAAATTTTCAGGGCCAAATAAATCTAATTGATCGTATCTCCACTGCTATTGGGGTTATCTAGGCAATTCGATGAGCGTTATACTCCACATTTGATTCTTTATACAAGACACATCGTTCGGTATGCATAATGTTAACACTCTTCCCTGTCATATGCAATGCAATTATATTATTTAAATTTTCAAGGCCAAATTAATCTAATTGATCGTATCTCCACTGCTATTGGGGTTATCTAGGCAATTCGATGCGCGTTATACTCCACATTTGATTCTTTATACAGGACACATCGTTCGGTTTGCATAATGTTAACACTCTTCCCTGTCATATGCAATGCAATTATATTATTTAAATTTTCAAGGCCAAATTAATCTAATTGATCGTATCTCCACTGCTATTAGGGTTATCTAGGCAATTCGATGCGCGTTATACTCCACATTTGATTCTTTATACAGGACACATCGTTCGGTTTGCATAATGTTAACACTCTTCCCTGTCATATCCAATGCAATTATATTATTTAAATTTTCAAGGCGAAATAAATCTAATTGATCGTATCTCCGCTGCTATTGGGGTTATCTAGGCAATTAGCAGCGCGTTATACTCCACATTTGATTCTTTATACAGGGCACATCGTTCGGTTTGCCCTACGTTAACATTCTTCCCTGTCAAATCTAATGCAATTATAGTATTTAAATTTTCAAGGCCAAATAAATCTAGTTGATTGTATCTGCGCTGCTATTGGGGTTACGAAGACAATTCGGGGCGCGTTATACTCCACATTTGATTCTTTATACAGGACACATCGTTCAGTTTGCCCAACGTTAATACTCTTCCCCGTCATATGCAATGCAATTATATTATTTAAATTTTCATGGCCAAATAAATCTAATTGATTGTATCTCCGCTGCTATTGGGGTTATCTAAGCAATTCGCAGCGCGTTATACTCCACATTTGATTCTTTATACAGGACTCATCGTTCGGTTTGCCCTACGTTAACATTCTTCCCTGTCAAATCTAATGCAATTATAGTATTGAAATTTTCAAGGCCAAATAAATCTAATTGATTATATCTCCGCTGCTATTGGAATTACGCAGACAATTCGGGGCGCGTTATACTCCGCATTCGATTCTGTATACAGGGCACATCGTTCGGTTTGCCCTACGTTAACACTCTTCCCTGTCATATGCAATGCAATTATATTATTTAAATTTCCAAGGCGAAATAAATCTAATTGATCGTATCTCCGCTGCTATTGGAGTTATCTAGGCAATTCGCAGCGCGTTATACTCCACATTTGATTCTTTATACAGGACACATCGATCGGTTTGCCCTACGTTAACACTCTTCCCTGTCAAATCAAAAGCAATTATAGTGTTTAAATTTTCAGGGCCAAATAAATCTAATTGATCGTATCTCCACTGCTATTGGGGTTATCTAGGCAATTCGATGCGCGCTATACTCCACATTTGATTCTTTATACAGGACACATCGTTCGGTTTGCCCAACGTTAACACTCTTCCCTGTCATATGCAATGCAATTATATTATATAAATTTTCAAGGCCAAATAAATCTAATTGATCGTATCTCCACTGCTATTGGGGTTACGAAGACATTTCGAAGCGCGTTATGCACCACATTTGATTCTTTATACAGGACACAACGTTCGGTTTGCCCTACGTTAACTCTCTTCCATGTCATATGCAATACAATTATATTATTTAAATTTTCAAGGCCAAATAAATCTAATTGATCGTATCTCCACTGCTATTGGGGTTACGAAGACATTTCGAAGCGCGTTATACACCACATTTGATTCTTTATACAGGACACAACGTTCGGTTTGCCCTACGTTAACTCTCTTCCCTGTCATATGCAATACAATTATATTATTTAAATTTTCAAGGCCAAATAAATCTAATTGATCGTATCTCCACTGCTATTGGGGTTACGAAGACATTTCGAAGCGCGTTATGCTCCACATTTGATTCTTTATACAGGACACATCGTTCGGTTTGCCCAACGTTAACACTCTTCCCTGTCATATGCAATGCAATTATATTATTTAAATTTTCAAGGCCAAATTAATCTAATTGATCGTATCTCCACTGCTATTGGGGTTATCTAGGCAATTCGATGCGCGTTATACTCCACATTTGATTCTTTATACAGAACACATCGTTCGGTTTGCATAATGTTAACACTCTTCCCTGTCATATCCAATGCAATTATATTATTTAAATTTTCAAGGCGAAATAAATCTAATTGATCGTATCTCCGCTGCTATTGGGGTTATCTAGGCAATTAGCAGCGCGTTATACTCCACATTTGATTCTTTATACAGGACACAACGTTCGGTTTGCCCTACGTTAACTCTCTTCCCTGTCATATGCAATACAATTATATTATTTAAATTTTCAAGGCCAAATAAATCTAATTGATCGTATCTCCACTGCTATTGGGGTTACGAAGACATTTCGAAGCGCGTTATGCTCCACATTTGATTCTTTATACAGGACACATCGTTCGGTTTGCCCAACGTTAACACTCTTCCCTGTCATATGCAATACAATTATATTATTTAAATTTTCAAGGCCAAATAAATCTAATTGATCGTATCTCCACTGCTATTGGGGTTACGAAGACATTTCGCAGCGCGTTATACTCCACATTTGATTCTTTATACAGGACACAACGTTCGGTTTGCCCTACGTTAACTCTCTTCCCTGTCATATGCAATACAATTATATTATTTAAATTTTCAAGGCCAAATAAATCTAATTGATCGTATCTCCACTGCTATTGGGGTTATCTAGGTAATTAGCAGCGCGTTATACTCCACATTTGATTCTTTATACAGGGCACATCGTTCGGTTTGCCCTACGTTAACATTCTTCCCTGTCAAATCTAAAGCAGTTATAGTATTTAAATTTTCAAGGCCAAATAAATCTAATTGATTGTATCTCCGCTGCTATTGGGGTTACGAAAACAATTCGGGGCGCGTTATACTCCACATTTGATTCTTTATACAGGACACATCGTTCAGTTTGCCCAACGTTAATACTCTTCCCCGTCATATGCAATGCAATTATATTATTTAAATTTTCATGGCCAAATAAATCTAATTGATTGTATCTCCGCTGCTATTGGGGTTATCTAAGCAATTCGCAGCGCGTTATACTCCACATTTGATTCTTTATACAGGACTCATCGTTCGGTTTGCCCTACGTTAACATTCTTCCCTGTCAAATCTAATGCAATTATAGTATTGAAATTTTCAAGGCCAAATAAATCTAATTGATCGTATCTCCACTGCTATTGGGGTTACGAAGACATTTCGAAGCGCGTTATGCTCCACATTTGATTCTTTATACAGGACACATCGTTCGGTTTGCCCAACGTTAACACTCTTCCCTGTCATATGCAATACAATTATATTATTTAAATTTTCAAGGCCAAATAAATCTAATTGATCGTATCTCCACTGCTATTGGGGTTACGAAGACATTTCGCAGCGCGTTATACTCCACATTTGATTCTTTATACAGGACACAACGTTCGGTTTGCCCTACGTTAACTCTCTTCCCTGTCATATGCAATGCAATTATATTATATAAATTTTCAAGGCCAAATAAATCTAATTGATCGTATCTCCACTGCTATTGGGGTTACGAAGACATTTCGAAGCGCGTTATACACCACATTTGATTCTTTATACAGGACACAACGTTCGGTTTGCCCTACGTTAACTCTCTTCCCTGTCATATGCAATACAATTATATTATTTAAATTTTCAAGGCCAAATAAATCTAATTGATCGTATCTCCACTGTTATTGGGGTTACGAAGACATTTCGAAGCGCGTTATGCTCCACATTTGATTCTTTATACAGGACACATCGTTCGGTTTGCCCAACGTTAACACTCTTCTCTGTCATATGCAATGCAATTATATTATTTAAATTTTCAAGGCCAAATTAATCTAATTGATCGTATCTCCACTGCTATTGGGGTTATCTTGGCAATTCGATGCGCGTTATACTCCACATTGGATTCTTTATACAGAACACATCGTTCGGTTTGCATAATGTTAACACTCTTCCCTGTCATATCCAATGCAATTATATTATTTAAATTTTCAAGGCGAAATAAATCTAATTGATCGTATCTCCGCTGCTATTGGGGTTATCTAGGCAATTAGCAGCGCGTTATACTCCACATTTGATTCTTTATACAGGACACATCGATCGGTTTGCCCTACGTTAACACTCTTCCCTGTCAAATCAAAAGCAATTATAGTGTTTAAATTTTCAGAGCCAAATAAATCTAATTGCTCGTATCTCCACTGCTATTGGGGTTATCTAGGCAATTCGATGCCTGCTATACTCCACATTTGATTCTTTATACAGGACACATCGTTCGGTTTGCCCAACGTTAACATTCTTCCCTGTCATATGCAATGCAATTATATTATATAAATTTTCAAGGCCAAATAAATCTAATTGATCGTATCTCCACTGCTATTGGGGTTACGAAGACATTTCGAAGCGCGTTATACTCCACATTTGATTCTTTATACAGGACACAACGTTCGGTTTGCCCTACGTTAACTCTCTTCCCTGTCATATGCAATACAATTATATTATTTAAATTTTCAAGGCCAAATAAATCTAATTGATTGTATCTCCGCTGCTATTGGGGTTATCTAAGCAATTCGCAGCGCGTTATACTCCACATTTGATTCTTTATACAGGACACAACGTTCGGTTTGCCCTACGTTAACTCTCTTCCCTGTCATATGCAATACAATTATATTATTTAAATTTTCAAGGCCAAATAAATCTAATTGATCGTATCTCCACTGCTATTGGGGTTACGAAGACATTTCGAAGCGGGTTATACTCCACATTTCATTCTTTATACAGAACACAACGTTCGGTTTGCCCTACGTTAACTCTCTTCCCTGTCATATGCAATACAATTATATTATTTAAATTTTCAAGGCCAAATAAATCTAATTGATCGTATTTCCACTGCTATTGGGGTTATCTAGGCAATTAGCAGCGCGTTATACTCCACATTTGATTCTTTATACAGGGCACATCGTTCGGTTTGCCCTACGTTAAAATTCTTCCCTGTCAAATCTAAAGCAGTTATAGTATTTAAATTTTCAAGGCCAAATAAATCTAATTGATTGTAGCTCCGCTGCTATTGGGGTTATCTAGGCAATTCGATGCGCGCTATACTCCACATTTGATTCTTTATACAGGACACATCGTTCGGTTTGCCCAACGTTAACACTCTTCCCTGTCATATGCAATGCAATTATATTATATAAATTTTCAAGGCCAAATAAATCTAATTGATCGTATCTCCACTGCTATTGGGGTTACGAAGACATTTCGAAGCGCGTTATACTCCACATTTGATTCTTTATACAGGACACAACGTTCGGTTTGCCCTACGCTAACTCTCTTCCCTGTCATATGCAATACAATTATATTATTTAAATTTTCAAGGCCAAATAAATCTAATTGATCGTATCTCCACTGCTATTGGGATTATCTAGGCAATTCGATGCGCGCTATACTCCACATTTGATTCTTTATACAGGACACATCGTTCGGTTTGCCCAACGTTAACACTCTTCCCTGTCATATGCATTGCAATTATATTATATAAATTTTCAAGGCCAAATAAATCTAATTGATCGTATCTCCACTGCTATTGGGGTTACGAAGACATTTCGAAGCGCGTTATACTCCACATTTGATTCTTTATACAGGACACAACGTTCGGTTTGCCCTACGTTAACTCTCTTCCCTGTCATATGCAATACAATTATATTATTTAAATTTTCAAGGCCAAATAAATCTAATTGATCGTATCTCCACGGCTATTGGGGTTACGAAGACATTTCGAAGCGCGTTATGCTCCACATTTGATTCTTTATACAGGACACATCGTTCGGTTTGCCCAACGTTAACACTCTTCCCTGTCATATGCAATGCAATTATATTATTTAAATTTTCAAGGCCAAATAAATCTAATTGATCGTATCTCCGCTGCTATTGGGGTTATCTGGGCAATTCGCAGCGCGTTATACTCCACATTTGATTCTTTATACAGGACACAACGTTCGGTTTGCCCTACGTTAACATTCTTCCCTGTCAAATCTAATGCAACTATAGTATTTAAATATTCAAGGCCAAATAAATCTAATTGATTGTATCTCCGCTGCTATTGGGGTTACGAAGACAATTCGGGGCGCGTTATACTCCACATTTGATTCTTTATACAGGACACATCGTTCGGTTTGCCCAACGTTAACACTCTTCCCTGTCATATGCAATGCAATTATAGTATTTAAATTTTCAAGGCCAAATAAATCTAACTGAACGTATCTCCGCTGCTATTATAATTAAGAAGACAATGCGGGGCGCGTTATACTCCGCATTTGATTCTTTATACAGGGCACATCGTTCAGTTTGCCCTACGTTAACACTCTTCCCTGTCAAATCAAAAGCAATTATAGTGTTTAAATTTTCAGGGCCAAATAAATCTAATTGATCGTATCTCCACTGCTATTGGGGTTATCTAGGCAATTAGCAGCGCGTTATACTCCACATTTGATTCTTTATACAGGGCACATCGTTCGGTTTGCCCTACGTTAACATTCTTCCCTGTCAAATCTAAAGCAGTTATAGTATTTAAATTTTCAAGGCCAAATAAATCTAATTGATTGTATCTCCGCTGCTATTGGGGTTACGAAAACAACTCGGGGCGCGTTATACTCCACATTTGATTCTTTATACAGGACACATCGATCGGTTTGCCCTACGTTAACATTCTTCCCTGTTAAATCTAATGCAATTATAGTATTTAAATTTTCAAGGCCAAATAAATCTAATTGATTGTAGCTCCGCTGCTATTGGGGTTATCTAGGCAATTCGATGCGCGCTATACTCCACATTTGATTCTTTATACAGGACACATCGTTCGGTTTGCCCAACGTTAACACTCTTCCCTGTCATATGCAATGCAATTATATTATATAAATTTTCAAGGCCAAATAAATCTAATTGATCGTATCTCTGCTGCTATTGGGGTTACGAAGACATTTCGAAGCGCGTTATACTCCACATTTGATTCTTTATACAGGACACAACGTTCGGTTTGCCCTACGTTAACTCTCTTCCCTGTCATATGCAATACAATTATATTATTTAAATTTTCAAGGCCCAATAAATCTAATTGATCGTATCTCCACTGCTATTGGGGTTACGAAGACATTTCGAAGCGCGTTATGCTCCACATTTGATTCTTTATACAGGACACATCGTTCGGTTTTCCCAACGTTAACACTCTTCCCTGTCATATGCAATGCAATTATATTATTTAAATTTTCAAGGCCAAATAAATCTAATTGATTGTATCTCCGCTGCTATTGGGGTTATCTAGGCAATTCGCAGCGCGTTACACTCCACATTTGATTCTTTATACAGGACACATCGATCGGTTTGCCCTACGTTAACATTCTTCCCTGTCAAATCTAATGCAATTATAGTATTTAAATTTTCAAGGCCAAATAAATCTAATTGATTGTATCTCCGCTGCTATTGGGGTTACGAAAACAATTCGGGGCGCGTTATACTCCACATTTGATTCTTTATACAGGACACATCGTTCAGTTTGCCCAACGTTAACACACTTCCCTGTCATATGCAATGCAATTATATTATTTAAATATTCAGGGCCAAATAAATCTAATTGATCGTATCTCCACTGCTATTGGGGTTACGAAGACATTTCGATGCGCGCTATACTCCACATTTGATTCTTTATACAGGACACATCGTTCGGTTTGCCCAACGTTAACACTCTTCCCTGTCATATGCAATGCAATTATATCATTTAAATTTTCAAGGCCAAATAAATCTAATTGATCGTATCTCCACTGCTATTGGGGTTACGAAGACATTTCGAAGCGCGTTATACTCCACTTTTGATTCTTTATACAGGACACAACGTTCGGTTTGCCCAACGTTAACTCTCTTCCCTGTCATATGCAATGCAATTATATTATTTAAATTTTCAAGGCCAAATAAATCTAATTGATCGTATCTCCACTGCTATTGGGGTTACGAAGACATTTCGAAGCGCGTTATACTCCACATTTGATTCTTTATACAGGACACATCGTTCGGTTTGCCCAACGTTAACACTCTTCCCTGTCATATGCAATGCAATTATATTATTTAAATTTTCAAGGCCAAATAAATCTAATTAATCGTATCTCCGCTGCTATTGGGGTTATGTAGGCAACTCGCAGCGCGTTATACTCCACATTTGATTCTTTATACAGGACACATCGATCGGTTTGCCCTACGTTAACATTCTTCCCTGTTAAATCTAATGCAATTATAGTATTTAAATTTTCAAGGCCAAATAAATCTAATTGATTGTAGCTCCGCTGCTATTGGGGTTATCTAGGCAATTCGATGCGCGCTATACTCCACATTTGATTCTTTATACAGGACACATCGTTCGGTTTGCCCAACGTTAACACTCTTCCCTGTCATATGCAATGCAATTATATTATATAAATTTTCAAGGCCAAATAAATCTAATTGATCGTATCTCCACTGCTATTGGGGTTACGAAGACATTTCGAAGCGCGTTATACTCCACATTTGATTCTTTATACAGGACACAACGTTCGGTTTGCCCTACGTTAACTCTCTTCCCTGTCATATGCAATACAATTATATTATTTAAATTTTCAAGGCCAAATAAATCTAATTGATCGTATCTCCACTGCTATTGGGGTTACGAAGAAATTTCGAAGCGCGTTATGCTCCACATTTGATTCTTTATACAGGAC
Organism: Bombus lapidarius; assembly: GCA_936014575.1. NCBI lineage: Eukaryota > Metazoa > Arthropoda > Insecta > Hymenoptera > Apidae > Bombus > Bombus lapidarius. The sequence continues at coordinate 301,713 of CAKXZU010000132.1, forward strand.
ACATCGTTCGGTTTGCCCAACGTTAACACTCTTCCCTGTCATATGCAATGCAATTATATTATTTAAATTTTCAAGGCCAAATAAATCTAATTGATTGTATCTCCGCTGCTATTGGGGTTATCTAGGCAATTCGCAGCGCGTTACACTCCACATTTGATTCTTTATACAGGACACATCGATCGGTTTGCCCTACGTTAACATTCTTCCCTGTCAAATCTAATGCAATTATAGTATTTAAATTTTCAAGGCCAAATAAATCTAATTGATTGTAGCTCCGCTGCTATTGGGGTTACGAAGGCAATTCGGGGCGCGTTATACTCCAGAATTTGATTCTTTATACAGGACACATCAGTCGGTTTGCCCAACGTTAACACTCTTACCTGTCATATGCAATGCAATTATATTATTTAAATTTTCAAGGCCAAATAAATCTAATTGATCTTATCTCCGCTGTTATTGGAGTTATCTGGGCAATTCGCAGCGAATTATACTCCACATTTGATTCTTTATACAGGACACATCGATAGGTTTGCCCTACGTTAACACTCTTCCCTGTCAAATCAATAGCAATTATAGTGTTTAAATTTTCAGGGCCAAATAAATCTAATTGATCGTATCTCCACTGCTATTGGGACTATCTAGGCAATTCGATGCGCGCTATACTCCACATTTGATTCTTTATACAGGACACATCGTTCGGTTTGCCCAACGTTAACACTCTTCCCTGTCATATGCATTGCAATTATATTATATAAATTTTCAAGGCCAAATAAATCTAATTGATCGTATCTCCACTGCTATTGGGGTTACGAAGACATTTCGAAGCGCGTTATACTCCACATTTGATTCTTTATACAGGACACAACGTTCGGTTTGCCCTACGTTAACTCTCTTCCCTGTCATATGCAATACAATTATATTATTTAAATTTTCAAGGCCAAATAAATCTAATTGATCGTATCTCCACGGCTATTGGGGTTACGAAGACATTTCGAAGCGCGTTATGCTCCACATTTGATTCTTTATACAGGACACATCGTTCGGTTTGCCCAACGTTAACACTCTTCCCTGTCATATGCAATGCAATTATATTATTTAAATTTTCAAGGCCAAATAAATCTAATTGATCGTATCTCCGCTGCTATTGGGGTTATCTGGGCAACTCGCAGCGCGTTATACTCCACATTTGATTCTTTATACAGGACACAACGTTCGGTTTGCCCTACGTTAACATTCTTCCCAGTCAAATCTAATGCAATTATAGTATTTGAATATTCAAGGCCAAATAAATCTAATTGATTGTATCTCCGCTGCTATTGGGGTTACGAAGACAATTCGGGGCGCCTTATACTCCACATTTGATTCTTTATACAGGACACATCGTTCGGTTTGCCCAACGTTAACACTCTTCCCTGTCATATGCAATGCAATTATAGTATTTATATTTTCAAGGCCAAATAAATCTAACTGAACGTATCTCCGCTGCTATTATAATTAAGAAGACAATGCGGGGCGCGTTATACTCCGCATTTGATTCTTTATACAGGGCACATCGTTCAGTTTGCCCTACGTTAACACTCTTCCCTGTCAAATCAAAAGCAATTATAGTGTTTAAATTTTCAGGGCCAAATAAATCTAATTGATCGTATCTCCACTGCTATTGGGGTTATCTAGGCAATTCGATGCGCGTTATGCTCCACATTTGATTCTTTATACAGGACACATCGTTCGGTTTGCATAATGTTAACACTCTTCCCTGTCATATCCAATGCAATTATATTATTTAAATTTTCAAGGCCAAATAAATCAAATTGATCGTGTCTCCACTGCCATTGGGGTTATCTAGGCAATTCGATGCGCGTTATACTCCACATTTGATTCTTTATACAGGAAACATCGTTCGGTTTGCCCTACGTTAACATTCTTCCATGTCAAATCAAAAGCAATTATAGTTTTTAAATTTTCAGAGCCAAATAAATCTAATTGATCGTATCACCACTGCTATTGGGGTTACGAAGACATTTCGAAGCGCGTTATACTCCACATTTGATTCTTTATACAGGACACATCGTTCGGTTTGCCCTACGTTAACATTCTTCCCTGTCAGATCTAATGAAATTATAGTATTTAAATTTTCAAGGCCAAATAAATCTAATTGATTGTATCTCCGCTACTATTGGGGATATCTAAGCAATTCGCAACGCGTTATACTCCACATGTGATTCTTTATACAGGACACATCGTTCGGGTTGCCCTACGTTAACATTCTTCCCTGTCAAATCAATAGCAATTATAGTGTTTAAATTTTCAGGGCCAAATAAATCTAATTGATCGTATCTCCACTGCTATTGGGACTATCTAGGCAATTCGATGCGCGCTATACTCCACATTTGATTCTTTATACAGGACACATCGTTCGGTTTGCCCAACGTTAACACTCTTCCCTGTCATATGCATTGCAATTATATTATATAAATTTTCAAGGCCAAATAAATCTAATTGATCGTATCTCCACTGCTATTGGGGTTACGAAGACATTTCGAAGCGCGTTATACTCCACATTTGATTCTTTATACAGGACACAACGTTCGGTTTGCCCTACGTTAACTCTCTTCCCTGTCATATGCAATACAATTATATTATTTAAATTTTCAAGGCCAAATAAATCTAATTGATCGTATCTCCACGGCTATTGGGGTTACGAAGACATTTCGAAGCGCGTTATGCTCCACATTTGATTCTTTATACAGGACACATCGTTCGGTTTGCCCAACGTTAACACTCTTCCCTGTCATATGCAATGCAATTATATTATTTAAATTTTCAAGGCCAAATAAATCTAATTGATCGTATCTCCGCTGCTATTGGGGTTATCTGGGCAACTCGCAGCGCGTTATACTCCACATTTGATTCTTTATACAGGACACAACGTTCGGTTTGCCCTACGTTAACATTCTTCCCAGTCAAATCTAATGCAATTATAGTATTTAAATATTCAAGGCCAAATAAATCTAATTGATTGTATCTCCGCTGCTATTGGGGTTACGAAGACAATTCGGGGCGCCTTATACTCCACATTTGATTCTTTATACAGGACACATCGTTCGGTTTGCCCAACGTTAACACTCTTCCCTGTCATATGCAATGCAATTATAGTATTTATATTTTCAAGGCCAAATAAATCTAACTGAACGTATCTCCGCTGCTATTATAATTAAGAAGACAATGCGGGGCGCGTTATACTCCGCATTTGATTCTTTATACAGGGCACATCGTTCAGTTTGCCCTACGTTAACACTCTTCCCTGTCAAATCAAAAGCAATTATAGTGTTTAAATTTTCAGGGCCAAATAAATCTAATTGATCGTATCTCCACTGCTATTGGGGTTATCTAGGCAATTCGATGCGCGTTATGCTCCACATTTGATTCTTTATACAGGACACATCGTTCGGTTTGCATAATGTTAACACTCTTCCCTGTCATATCCAATGCAATTATATTATTTAAATTTTCAAGGCCAAATAAATCAAATTGATCGTGTCTCCACTGCCATTGGGGTTATCTAGGCAATTCGATGCGCGTTATACTCCACATTTGATTCTTTATACAGGAAACATCGTTCGGTTTGCCCTACGTTAACATTCTTCCATGTCAAATCAAAAGCAATTATAGTTTTTAAATTTTCAGAGCCAAATAAATCTAATTGATCGTATCACCACTGCTATTGGGGTTACGAAGACATTTCGAAGCGCGTTATACTCCACATTTGATTCTTTATACAGGACACATCGTTCGGTTTGCCCTACGTTAACATTCTTCCCTGTCAGATCTAATGAAATTATAGTATTTAAATTTTCAAGGCCAAATAAATCTAATTGATTGTATCTCCGCTACTATTGGGGATATCTAAGCAATTCGCAACGCGTTATACTCCACATGTGATTCTTTATACAGGACACATCGTTCGGGTTGCCCTACGTTAACATTCTTCCCTGTCAAATCTAATGCAATTATAGTATTTAAATTTTCAAGGCCAAATAAATCTAATTGATTGTATCTCCACTGGTATTGGGGTTATCTAGGCAATTCGATGCGCGTTATACTCCACATTTGATTCTTTATACAGGACACATCGTTCGGTTTGCCCAACGTTAACACTCTTCCCTGTCATATGCAATGCAATTATATTATTTAAATTTTCAAGGCCAAATAAATCTAATTGATCGTATCACCGTTGCTATTGGGGTTATCTAGGCAATTCGCAGCGCGCTATACTCCACATTTGATACTTTATACAGGACACATCGTTCGGTTTGCCCAACGTTAACACTCTTGCCTGTCATATGCAATGCAATTATATTATATAAATTTTCAAGGCCAAATAAATCTAATTGATCGTATCTCCACTGCTATTGGGGTTACGAAGACATTTCGAAGCGCGTTATACTCCACATTTGATTCTTTATACAGGACACAACGTTCGGTTTGCCCTACGTTAACATTCTTCCCTGTCATATGCAATGCAATTATATTATTTAAATTTTCAAGGCCAAATAAATCTAATTGATCGTATCTCCGCTGCTATTGGGGTTATCTGGGCAATTCGCAGCGCGTTATACTCCACATTTGATTCTTTATACAGGACACAACGTTCGGTTTGCCCTACGTTAACATTCTTCCCTGTCAAATCTAATGCAATTATAGTATTTAAATTTTCAAGGCCAAATAAATCTAATTGATCGTATCTCCACTGCTATTGGGGTTATCTAGGCAATTCGATGCGCGTTATACTCCACATTTGATTCTTTATACAGGACACATCGCTCGGTTTGCATAATGTTAACACTCTTCCCTGTCATATCCAATGCAATTATATTATTTAAATTTTCATGGCGAAATAAATCTAATTGATCGTATCTCCGCTGCTATTGGGGTTATCTAAGCAATTAGCAGCGCGTTATACTCCACATTGGATTCTTTATACAGGACACATCGTTCGGTTTGCCCTACGTTAACATTCTTCCCTGTCAAATCTAATGCAATTATAGTATTTAAATTTTCAAGGCCAAATAAATCTAATTGATCGTATCTCCACTGCTATTGGGGTTACGAAGACATTTCGAAGCGCGTTATACTCCACTTTTGATTCTTTATACAGGACACAACGTTCGGTTTGCCCTACGTTAACTCTCTGCCCTTTCATATGCAATGCAATTATATTATTCAAATTTTCAGGCACAAATAAATCTAATTGATCGTATCTCCGCTGCTATTGGGGTTACGAAGACATTTCGGAGCGCGTTATACTGCACATTTGATTCCTTATACAGGGCAGATCGTTCGGTTTGCCCTACGTTAACACTCTTCCCTGTCAACTCAAAAGCAATTATAGTTTTTAAATTTTCGGGGCCAAATAAATCTATTGATCGTATCTCCGCTGCTATTGGGGTTATCTAGAACGTTATGTAGCATTACGATATAACATATAACGTTATGTAGCATTACGATATAACGTATAACGTTATGAAGCATTACGATATAACGTATAACGTTGTGTAGCATTACGATATAACGTATAACGATATGTAGCATTACGATATAACGTATAACGTTATATAGAATTACGTTATAACGTATAACGTTATGTAGTATTACGTTATAACATATAACGTTATGTAGCATTAGGATATAACGTATAACGTGATATGGTAATGCGTTATAACGTATAACGTTGTGCAGCATTACGATATAACATATAACGTTATGTAGCATTACGATATAACGTATAACGTTATGTAGCATTACGATATAACGTATAACGTTATGTAGCATAACGACATAACGTGTATCGTTATGTAGCGTTACGGCATAACGTATAACGTAATGTAGCATTACGTTATATCGTATAACGTTATGTAGCATTACGTTATATCGTATAACGTTATGTAGCATTACGATATAACGTACAACGTTATGTAGCATTAGGATATAACGTATAACGTGATATGGTAATGCGTTATAACGTATAACGTTATGCAGCATTACGATATAACATATAACGTTATGTAGCATTACGATATAACGTATAACGTTATGTAGCATTACGATATAACGTATAACGTTATGTAGCATAACGACATAACGTGTATCGTTATGTAGCGTTACGGCATAACGTATAACGTAATGTAGCATTACGTTATATCGTATAACGTTATGTAGCATTACGATATAACGTATAACGTCATGTAGCATTAGGATATAACGTATAACGTGATATGGTAATGCGTTATAACGTATAACGTTATGTAGCAGTACGATATAACGTATAACGTTAGTTAGCATTAGGATATAACGAATAACGTTATGTAGCATTACGTTATAACGTATAACGTTATGTAGCATTACGATATAACGTATAACGTTATGTAGCATTACGATGTAACGTATAACGTGATATGGTAATACGTTATAACGTATAACGTTATGCAGCATTACGATATAACATATAACGTTATGTAGCATTACGATATAACGTATAACGTCATGTAGCATTACGATATAACGTATAAAGTTATGTAGTATTACGTTATAACGTATAACGTTATGTAGCATTACGATATAACGTATAACGTTATGTAGCATTACGATATAACGTATAAAGTTATGTAGTAATACGTTATAACGTATAACGTTATGTAGCATTACGATATAACGTATAACGTTATGTAGCATTACGTTATAACGTATAACGTTATGTAGCATTACGATATAACGTATAACGTCATGTAGCATTACGATATAACGTATAACGTGATATGGTAATACGTTATAACGTATAACGTTATGTAGCATTACGATATAACATATAACGTTATGTAGCATTACGATATAACGTATAACGTTATGTAGCATTACGATATAACGTATAACGTTAGGTAGCATAACGATATAACGTGTAACGTTATGTAGCGTTACGGTATAACGTATAACGTAATGTAGCATTACGATATAACGTATAACGTTGTGTAGCATTACGATATAACGTATAACGTTATATGGTAATACGTTATAACATATAACGTTACGTAGCATTACGATATAACGTATAACGTTATGTAGCATTACGATATAACGTATAACGTTATATGGTAATACGTTATAACATATAACGTTATGTAGCATTACGATATAACGTATAACGTTATGTAGCATTACGATATAACGTATAACGTTATGTAGTATTACGTTATATCGTATAACGTTATGTAGCATTACGATATAACGCATAACGTTATGTAGCATTAGGATATAACGTATAACGTGATATGGTAATGCGTTATAACGTATAACGTTATGTAGAATTACGTTATAAAGTATAACGTTACGTAGCATTACGATATAACGTATAACGTGATATGGTAATGCGTTATAACGTATAACGTTATGTAGCATTACGATATAACATATAACGTTATGTAGCATTACGATATAACGTATAACGTTATGTAGCATTACGATATAACGTATAACGTTATGTAGCATAACGATATAACGTGTAACGTTATGTTACGGTATAACGTATAACGTAATGTAGCATTACGTTATAACGTATAACGTTACGTAGCATTACGATATAACGTATAACGTTGTGTAGCATTACGATATAACGTATAACGTTATATGGTAATACGTTATAACATATAACGTTACGTAGCATTACGATATAACGTATAACGTTATGTAGCATTACGATATAACGTATAACGTTATATGGCAATACGTTATAACATATAACGTTATGTAGCATTACGATATAACGTATAACGTTATGTAGCATTACGATATAACGTATAACGTTATGTAGCATTACGTTATATTGTCTAACGTTATGTAGCATTACGATATAACGTATAACGTTATGTAGCATTAGGATATAACGTATAACGTGATATGGTAATGCGTTATAACGTATAACGTTACGTAGCATTACGATATAACATATAACGTTATGTAGCATTACGATATAACGTATAACGTTATGTAGCATTACGTTATAACGTATAACGTTATGTAGCATTACGATATAACGTATAACGTTGTGTAGCATTACGATATAGCGTATAACGTGATATGGTAATACGTTATAACGTATAACGTTATGTAGCAGTACGATATAACGTATAACGTTAGTTAGCATTAGGATATAACGAATAACGTTATGTAGCATTACGATATAACGTATAACGTTATGTAGCATAACGATATAACGTGTAACGTTATGTAGCGTTACGGTATAACGAATAACGTAATGTAGCATTACGTTATAACGTATAACGTTACGTAGCATTACGATATAACGTATAACGATATGTAGCATTACGATATAACGTATAATGTTATATGGTAATACGTTATAACATATAACGTTATGTAGCATTACGATATAACGTATAACGTTCTGTAGCATTACGATATAACGTATAACGTTATGTAGCGTTACGTTATATCGTATAACGTTATCTAGCATTACGATATAACGTAAAACGTTATGTAGCAGTAAGATATAACGTATAACGTTATGTAGCATTACGATGTAACGTATGTCGTTATGTAGCATTACGATATAACGTATAACGTGATATGGTAATACTATATAACATATAACGTTATGTAGCATTACGATATAACGTATAACGTTATGTAGCATTACGTTATAACGTATAACGTTATGTAGCATTACGATATAACGTATAACGTGATATGGTAATACGTTATAACGTATAACGTTATGTAGCAGTACGATATAACGTATAACGTTAGTTAGCATTAGGATATAACGAATAAAGTTATGTAGCATTACGATATAACGTATAACGTTATGTAGCATAACGATATAACGTGTAACGTTATGTAGCGTTACGGTATAACGTATAACGTAATGTAGCATTACGATATAACGTATAACGTGATATGGTAATACGTTATAACGTATAACGTTATGTAGCAGTACGATATAACGTATAACGTTAGTTAGCATTAGGATATAACGAATAACGTTATGTAGCATTACGATATAACGTATAACGTTATGTAGCATAACGATATAACGTGTAACGTTATGTAGCGTTACGGTATAACGAATAACGTAATGTAGCATTACGTTATAACGTATAACGTTACGTAGCATTACGATATAACGTATAACGATATGTAGCATTACGATATAACGTATAATGTTATATGGTAAAACGTTATAACATATAACGTTATGTAGCATTACGATATAACGTATAACGTTCTGTAGCATTACGATATAACGTATAACGTTATGTAGCGTTACGTTATATCGTATAACGTTATCTAGCATTACGATATAACGTAAAACGTTATGTAGCAGTAAGATATAACGTATAACGTTATGTAGCATTACGATGTAACGTATGTCGTTATGTAGCATTACGATATAACGTATAACGTGATATGGTAATACTATATAACATATAACGTTATGTAGCATTACGATATAACGTATAACGTTATGTAGCATTACGTTATAACGTATAACGTTATGTAGCATTACGATATAACGTATAACGTTATGTAGCATTGCGATATAACGTATATCGTTATGTAGCATTACGTTATAACGTATAACGTTATGTAGCATTACGATATAACGTATAACGTTATGTAGCATTACGATATAACGTATAACGTGATATGGTAATACGTTATAACGTATAACGTTATGTAGCATTACGATATAACGTATAACGTTATGTAGCATTACGTTATAACGTATAACGTTATGTAGCATTACGATATAACCTATAACGTTATGTAGCATTACGATATAACGTATATAGTTATGTAGCATTACGATATAACGTATATCGTTATATGGTAATACGTTATAACGTATAACGTTAGTTAGCATTAGGATATAACGAATAACGTTATGTAGCATTACGATATAACGTATAACGTTATGTAGCATTACGTTATATCGTATAATGTTATGTAGCATTACGATATAACGTATAACGTTATGTAGCATTAGGATATAACGTATAACGTGATATGGTAATGCGTTATAACGTATAACGTTATGTAGCATTACGATATAACATATAACGTTATGTAGCATTACGATATAACGTATAACGTTATGTAGCATAACGATATAACGTATAACGTGATATGGTAATACGTTATAACGTATAACGTTATGTAGCAGTACGATATAACGTATAACGTTAGTTAGCATTAGGATATAACGAATAACGTTATGTAGCATTACGATATAAAGTATAACGATATGTATCATTACGATATAACGTATAACGTTATGTAGCATTACGATATAACGTATAACGTTATGTAGTATTACGTTATAACGTATAACGTTATGTAGCATTACGATATAACGTATAACGTTATGTAGCATTACGATATAACGTATAACATGATATGGTAATACGTTATAACGTATAACGTTATGTAGCAGTACGATATAACGTATAACGTTAGTTAGCATTAGGATATAACGAATAACGTTATGTAGCATTACGATATAAAGTATAACGTTATGTAGCATTACGATATAACGTATAACGTTATGTAGCATAACGATATAACGTGTAACGTTATGTAGCGTTACGGTATAACGTATAACGTAATGTAGAATTACGTTATAACGTATAACGTTACGTAGCATTACGATATAACGTATAACGTTATGTAGCATTACGATATAACGTATAACGTTATATGGTAATACGTTATAACATATAACGTTATGTAGCATTACGATATAACGTATAACGTTATGTAGCATTACGATATAACGTATAACGTTATGTAGCATTACGTTATATCGCAAAATGTTATGTAGCATTACGATATATCGTAAAACGTTATGTAGCAGTAAGATATAACGTATAACGTTATGTAGCATTACGATATAAAGTATAACGTTATGTAGCATTACGATATAACGTATAACGTTATGTAGCATAACGATATAACGTGTAACGTTATGTAGCGTTACGGTATAACGTATAACGTAATGTAGAATTACGTTATAACGTATAACGTTACGTAGCATTACGATATAACGTATAACGTTATGTAGCATTACGATATAACGTATAACGTTATGTAGTATTACGTTATAACGTATAACGTTATGTAGCATTACGATGTAACGTATATCGTTATGTAGCATTACGATGTAACGTATAACGTGATATGATAATACTATATAACGTATAACGTTATGTAGCATTACGATATAACGTATAACGTTATGTAGCATTGCGATATAACGTATATCGTTATGTAGCATTACGTTATAACGTATAACGTTATGTAGCATTACGATATAACGTATAACGTTATGTAGCATTACGATATAACGTATAACGTGATATGGTAATACGTTATAACGTATAACGTTATGTAGCATTACGATATAACGTATAACGTTATGTAGCATTACGTTATAACGTATAACGTTATGTAGCATTACGATATAACCTATAACGTTATGTAGCATTACGATATAACGTATATAGTTATGTAGCATTACGATATAACGTATATCGTTATATGGTAATACGTTATAACGTATAACGTTAGTTAGCATTAGGATATAACGAATAACGTTATGTAGCATTACAATATAACGTATAACGTTATGTAGTATTACGTTATAACGTATAACGTTATGTAGCATTACGATATAACGTATAACGTTATGTAGCATTACGATATAACGTATAACATGATATGGTAATACGTTATAACGTATAACGTTATGTAGCAGTACGATATAACGTATAACGTTAGTTAGCATTAGGATATAACGAATAACGTTATGTAGCATTACGATATAAAGTATAACGTTATGTAGCATTACGATATAACGTATAACGTTATGTAGCATAACGATATAACGTGTAACGTTATGTAGCGTTACGGTATAACGTATAACGTAATGTAGAATTACGTTATAACGTATAACGTTACGTAGCATTACGATATAACGTATAACGTTATGTAGCATTACGATATAACGTATAACGTTATATGGTAATACGTTATAACATATAACGTTATGTAGCATTACGATATAACGTATAACGTTATGTAGCATTACGATATAACGTATAACGTTATGTAGCATTACGTTATATCGCAAAATGTTATGTAGCATTACGATATATCGTAAAACGTTATGTAGCAGTAAGATATAACGTATAACGTTATGTAGCATTACGATATAAAGTATAACGTTATGTAGCATTACGATATAACGTATAACGTTATGTAGCATAACGATATAACGTGTAACGTTATGTAGCGTTACGGTATAACGTATAACGTAATGTAGAATTACGTTATAACGTAT